>CAKOAT010128821.1:35658-63413 GCA_932364175.1 Eruca vesicaria subsp. sativa | reverse complement strand
TAAAGAAAATTACATCTTCCTCTGGTTTTAATGTGATCTGAGCGTAGACCTCATCTGTTTCATGCTCTGCCTATACATCAAAACAGATTCAGGTGAATTCACAAGAAGAGGGGACAAGCAAGAATTATAATCAAGCTTTTACCTTTAACATCACACTAAGAACTTGACAAAGTATCTTGGGAGGAAGTTTAAAATCAGGAATTTTCTCTGATTCGATTCCTTGATTAGTTGAGGCCACAAGCTGCACAAAAAAACCCACAATTCAGAAAGAGAATTGGAGTTTTAAAAAAAGATTAACTTGGTAAAAAGACATACTTGTTCCATGTGACCCTGAGGGAAGTAGTAAACTCTCTCTCCAGCAAGAGGAACATCCACTAATGGACCTGCACAAGCCTTCCACAGCTCTGTGTATAACTGATCATGATAAGAACCTGAAAATCAAACAAACATACAAAACTTTAATACTTACATTTCAGAAGCCCAACAAGAAAAATTTAAACTTTGAGAAGCTACATGAGCAAAAACAGATTAAAAAACAGAGTCAACTCAATGGTGAAGATTAAAAGAGAAATAAAACTTTGACTCACTTGGGAAAGAACTTCTGGACTCATCTCCATCTACATTCGCCATTGAAGAACCCAGAGGAAAGATACAAGAAGAAGAAGAGGAAACAAGAAGCCCTTCACGCGCTAAACACTAGGCTTAACCCTCATGAAAAAAACACAGAGAGAGAAGAAAGAAAGAGATATTAAAAGCTAAAAACTTTTTGCTTCTTTTTTTCAGGACACCAACGGACTAGTATGTCCGTATTCATTACAGAAAAACATTCAGACACTAGTTGGATATTAATCTCTCTCTCTCTCTCTCTTCTTCTGCTTCAATCCTTTTCTCTTCTCCTCTCAGATTGCGTGTTGTCTTGCCTCAAGAATCATAAACTTCTCGCCGTTTTTTCCTCCACCTTTGCTTACTTCTCTTTACCTAACCTCGATCTGCAGCAAACCAAAGCTGCTTCCTTCTTTTTTGTTTGTTGAAGAAGTCTCTTACGGTATCATGCAAAAGATTCACACTCTCGTATGTATATGTGAGTATATCTATATATATATAAATAAATATATTCTTCTCTTTATTAGTTAAGATTCTGTGAACCTGTCATTTACACCCTCTGTAACTTGAGTTGAAACTCATTATAATACTCATTTATTGAAATTTTCTAAATTGTAAGAAAAAAGATTGTCATGTCAGCTCTAAAAAGGAAACCAAATTTTGTTTCCAATATTATATTTTGTTTTTTGTTAGAATTTCCAAAATACTCTCACCATTTTTATTATATGTCATTTTAACATGCCCTTTTAATATTATGCACGTGAATTTAAACTATTAAATTTTTATATTTTCTAAATAAAATATCGTTAATTATTCACCTAAATACAATTTGACCAATAATAAAATATTAAAATAGACTGTGATTAGATAACATAAAATTGTCATTCAATAAAAAACAGGGGAAGTATAAAACTGTATTTAAGACTACAAAAGTACAGAAAAGGTAAACGAAGAATAACGACGTTACATAATTATTACGGAGCTGCTTTGATTGATCTATCTTTAACTACGATTTTCAAATTTTAACCATGGTTTAACTTGCAAAACGTACGGTGATGCATTTTAACAAGTGAGGATCACTCTTAGCCGTCCGATAAAGACAATGATGTAGCCTAAACGTTACAACTGATCCCGTTTCCATCAAGACTTGACGGTGCCGTTACCCACATCGTCTATTTTCCTTATGTCTGGATCGTGGCAGGCAAAGGTGTCGGCTTACCCCGGCGAGGCTTTTTTAAAAAAAAAATTCTTGTGTAAGTTAATTTTTGTATTGTTACATAATGTGCCATTAATCGATGAATCTTAGATTGGACCCACTGTTATGGCTAACACCCACACTCGCACAAGCCAAAGCCATGACTCTTTATGGGACGAGCGTCTTGGGAACCGAGTGAGTTATGTTAGCACGTGCTGAGTCAGTTCGAGAGTTTCTTTTTACTCGTTTTTTTCACGCGCTCTCCGTTACTTACAACAAATAAGAGAATATTAGTTTTTTTTTTTAATCACCAGAGATTATATTAGTAAAATCTCTTTTTTTGTCAACAATTATTTATTTAACCTAAGAAATACTCCAAGTCTATTCCATTTTCTATTTTTATAGAGTGAAAGATGAAATTATTCCTTGAATTAAATAATAGTTCTATTTTTGTTTATTATTTTATTTTCAATTCTTTAATAGCATATAATTTTGGAGTAAAAAAATATAAATGGTAAAAAAATATTTACTGGAGAAGGAAGGAGAGTGGGAAGACGCGCTTCTGAAGCGAGGATGAGAAGAGAAAAGTGAATGTGAAAGCCATGCTGAAGTGTCGGAAGAGAAAGTTGTCCCCACTCCGACACGTCAGAGTTAGAGAAATTGCCACGCTGTTAGGTCGTATTCAAGAGTGACACGTGTTAAATGCTTACTTGTCCTAGTAGTTTGCTCAATTACAGTCACAGAGGAAGAAAACCTGCTCTCTCCCATGAACCTTTCTCTTCCTATTTTATCTTTTTTCTTATTTCTTTGTTTTTCCCGATGATAATGAATGCGATACTAGTCTACAACGTTGTGTATACATTTTAAATTCCATATACTATTATATGGGAATATTTGCAACACGGCTCTTATAAATATTGGGTTTCAAATCTTGAAGTTATACCTAGCTAGAACGCTGGAAGACGTTTCACAACAGATGAACATATTATTTACTTTTTTTAATATTCCCTTTAATATTTTAAATACTGTATGATAAATAATGAAAAAGTATAAGACAAATTAGCTCAGCTTAAACTATTTGAAAACTACTCTTCATGTTTTAGATTGAACCGTAGAACGGTATTTTTTGTTTACGCCATTCCAAAAAAATATGTTACACCATTTGGTTATCCTCTAGATATCAGTCTATCCACCAATCAAAAATATACTAGAGTTATTTTGTCAGTAACTACCGTAAAGTTATCTGCCTGGTCTACGAAACACAATCACAATATTTATGCATCACTTTATAAAACTATACGAACGCATTACAAACCGCAAAATGAATCTGCGCAAGTAGGCTAGTGGTGGGACGATGTCCAGTTAAGAGAGCTTCGACCTCAATACTCTGGTTTCGAATCTCCACAACTGCAAACATTTGCCCAGGTCACGAGGGTATTTATATGGGCTGCTCTCGTCCTTCAGATCATTTCGCGTAACCAGGGACCCTTAAGTGGAGGCTTAAAAATCCTGTAATAGCATGAGTTTAGGCTCGGTGAGCTAGTCGATCATGTTTAGTGGTCGGATACTGAATTATCATTACAAACCGCAAAATGTTTAAACAGTGCAATATATGCTATTGTACGGGGAAATCTTTGCAAAGTGGCGTGGAGATTTGAAAGAATATAATTTCATCACCAAAGATGAAATCAAAGAGTAAAATATAACACTATTAGAAAAGGCAAGAGTATGAAATTACCATAAATAATTATTCACATCAATTAAATTAATTTTCAAAGTGATTATTTATCCTGCATGGGGTTTCATGCTTGCATATCACAATGGCTAATCTGGACGTCATTTTAGCTGCGTTAAAAAAAATACCTTTTCTCGAGCATCTACTTTTAAGCCTTGATTAATTTAACGGATATTCTCTCAAGTTGTAAATATTTAAACACAAAAGACTCATATAGCAAAATAAGATAAATATGATTTGGAATATATGACCATTCAAAGTGAATATGAACCGAACCCATGAGTGGGAATAATAATGATACATATACTGTTAGTTAATTAACTTTTATTAAATAATTGCTTAGTGGTGTAGTGGAATCCATTACACAACATTTTTTATTTTTGTTTAGTCTTCTTAATTACTGTTATGCTACATTGATTATTTGATAATATAGTTAATCACTTGTTTAGTCATAGTCGTCACTGGCCACGTCAGTAAACAAGAATAAACGAATATGCTTATATTATATTAATCATATATTGAATTAATCAACGATAGTACTCATTTGTTATATTGCTGAAAGGAGAACGAAAAGTTGTCGAAACATACCATTGTGGTCCTATCTTCTTTTAAAATATTAAATACGAAAACAAGGTTATAATTATTAATTATGTTGGTTTTTTTCCTTGTTCTAAAAAGCCCCCGAGTAGGCGAGTTTGCGGCCGATTAGTCGTGAATCGGGAGGTCACCGTGGCGAGAAGTGGCTGATCGGCATTTATTATTATTTCTGTTAACAATTTAATTAATGAATGGATGGCTTTAACTGAATCCAGTCGAGAAATAAAGATTTTTGTTCAACGTCTTAGCCTTGTAATAAATGTATCTCTCAAAGTTCAT
This sequence comes from Eruca vesicaria subsp. sativa, assembly GCA_932364175.1. Taxonomy (NCBI): domain Eukaryota; kingdom Viridiplantae; phylum Streptophyta; class Magnoliopsida; order Brassicales; family Brassicaceae; genus Eruca; species Eruca vesicaria. Next base: position 59,004 of record CAKOAT010128821.1, on the reverse strand, counting down.
ACGTACCCCCAAAATATCTTCAACGTATATTTTTATATTTTCTTAAAAAGATAAATTTCTATTATAAAGATGATTTGCTAAGATGTATGATTATATAACAAAATTTATCTATTTTATAAGTATTACTCCCTCCATTCTATAATAGAAGATTTTTGCGAAGATTGATTAGCCAATAATATTAAATTATATTATTTATAATTGATTGATTTATTTTTAAATTATATTACTAATAATAATATCATTAAGAAAAGTAAGTTTCTTCATTCATGTGTTTTAACCAAAATATCTTTGATTATGGAACAGAAGAAATATTTTTTATTTCTATATTTAAAGATAAAAATAGTAAATTTCTATATATATTTTTTATAATAAAAATTATATTATTATCAATACATTGAACGAATCCACTCCTATTCTAAAAAAAACAGAGGTGGATTGGAAATGATCTAAAAAGATCACATATATATATATATAGTTATTGTAAATTATTTTGTACATTTTCACCATTTGGCCATTAACCAAATATCTTCTCTGTCTTTCATAATATTTGTATATATGATATCAGAATTTTGTAGAGTTTTATATATATATATATATATATATATATATATATATGTATATATTATAGCACCGGAAACTTCTTTATATACATATTGGCATATTGATTTCTTTTGGTTTTGGGTGGAGCCTAAACAACAAAATTTTAGGGATAATTATTTCAATAACCGTAGCATAAGTCTTGTTAGACAATAAACAAATCTAAATTTTTAAAAATTCTTACTGCGCACTCATGTTGTATCTCTATTAATATGATTTTAAGCATTTTCATTTGTATAACTAGACTAAATTTTCCTTAAACAATTCATTTGCAGATATACCAAAAACATAAAAATTGTCTCTTGCTTCTCTCAATGGGTAAGAGAGGTCTCAAATCTCTAAGCCCGTTAATGATCAAGATTCACGACTAACTCAGTCTTAATAAAGGTTATCTCTATGATCAATAATTGTAGTCTGTTAGAATATCATGATTTGCCAGAAACATATATACAAATACCGACTTTTAGAGGTCATGTCATAATAATTCAAAACATCAAACGTAGTTATAATTAGCACGGTGCGTGACCTAGTACGAAATCGTATATACATGTGTGTGTGTGTGTTTTTTACCATATGGAAGAGTATGAGGATGATCTATTCAAATATGTTTCTCATTAGTCATGATCAATTCATATGTAATGATCAAATATATTTAATGCGGAACATATATGATCACACATTTTGTGTGGTAGATATATGATCGTTAATTTTGTTGGACGTTGCCCATTTATGGTTTTTCTTCATAATTTACTAAAATCATTATGTAAATTTCATACATATGTGGCCGGGATATTGTAAGATATATATTGATTGGTACCAGTATTAGTATCATTTCACATGACCAAGAAAAACTGCTATACATCAAATATGAAAAAGTGGAATTTTACATTATACATCAAAGAATTCAAATGCTGTAATCATAACATTCGCACTCTGTGGCTCTCTCTCTCTCTCTCTCTCTGCTTCTTCTCCCAACCTGAGGTGGAGTCACGCAGATTGTCAATTATCATGGAGTATTTTGGTAATTTCGAATAAGAAAATTCGTCCGTACACATAAAAGATTAAAAGGGTCACTTTCGACCTACTTAACACTCCCACTTAGTCGTTAGGTCAAGCTCCCATCTGGAAGAATCTTTTTAAGATTTTTTTTTTCTGAAACACTTAATCTTTTTGAGATCCATTATGAAAAAAATTATAAAGAGTTCGTACTTTTTCTTTATATTAAATATTTTTAATCTACAATATTTAAGTTTGATGAGAGACTATTATACATCTGCATTTGCTCTAATTGATCATTTGCAAAATACAAAAATAGTTTAGTAAATTTACAGACATTCTTAATCGTACAACTCTTCAGGATCATGTTTTATATCCAAGTTTGTTGTGAATATATAAGTTTAGTAACAAAAATGAAAGGAATCCTGTTATTTATTTGTGTGGACTTTTGGCCTGTTAACTATCTTATCCTATATAGTATTATACAGATTTATTTATTTTAGTTTTCAGTTTCTTATGATTTCTCTATTCAATCATGTTGCCAATCAATACCATTGTGTAATTAATCTGCATCAGCATTATAACAAAACTAGGAATCATTTCGACAAATTGTACAATAATATTCAGTCGCAATTTTATTCTTCAACTTCATTACTTGTAAATGTACAATGAACTTAAAAACTTCATCATTCCACAAATTTAATTTAATGATATAGTGAAAGAAAATAAATCATTCAAATCTGTATCTATAAACCGAAACATTTGTTCCTCTGACCAATGTAGGACTAACTTACGTTTTTATTTGTGAGTTAAGATGGTTGAGTAAGACGTTGACAAAAAAAAATGATTGAGTAAGATTCCAAGCTTCCTCAACAATCAGTATACATATACATTTATTGTTTTCAATTTTGATTCAGCTAATCAAATATTGAAGGTATATGACAACTTCGACAAGGGATTGATCAAAATCTGCCACAATTATAAATGGAAAGCAAAGAACAGCCAAAAGACAAACACACATACATATTTGATTTCAAAAACTAGTCCATACTTCATAAACTGTAAAAAAAAGTTGTGTTGGTACATTTTGGGTGAATGGAATATATAATTTAATGTCAATAATATGACAAGAGGGGACCATAAAGATAGATATATGTCATATATCACATGATCTCTTTCTCTGGCTCTCTGAAATGGGCCTCAACTTCTCTTCCTCCGCATTAATTTGTCCCTGAAAAACATTCTGGTTCTGATATAGGTTTTTACTCGAATGTTTTAAGGTTTCTGTAAACAAACTATAGCAGCTACCATTACAAACATGAATTATTACTTACTAGATATAATAACACATAAGTTCTAAAAAAAAGATATAATAACACATAGTTTTGTTTCTGTTAAACTAAACACATGGATCTAAACGCATAGAACATGTTAGAAATTCCAAGTAATAGTCATATTATTATTCTGAAACATGCAATGTTAGAATATCTCACAAACAGTGCCATGGAGAGGGTTTTAGGCGCCTAAGGAAATTTTTTAAAATACATATCCACAACAATTTAAAAACAATTTTCTAATACAAAAAAAATATCATCTTCATCAAATACATAAGTCTAAACTGTAAAAAAAAATTGACCAAAAAAAACTGTAAAGATTTTTTTAACTGTAAAATTATTTATTATGTACATATGCTATAATTATATCATATTAGGAAAAATAGTTGAATTAAGACTAAAATCTAAACCACTTGACTATAAATTATTTTAATCCGGGACCTTAGATGAACTTTTTCAATACACTGTAGGCAAGGCTTGGCTCACAGACAGAGGTATTAATGTGAAAAAGTTGACAATTATAGAGACAGGGTAGGGACCAAGTGCGGAGGAGTTTTATAGGTAATTATTGTTGAGAGATTGCTCAATTATAGAAATCAATTCATAGACTAGAGTAGATTAGTAGACAACGACCTAACTGTATTTATTTACCGTTCATAAAAAGCCCAGTTGACTAAATAGTGTAATACGGCCCGTAACACCGATTTAGCTATCTACGCCCCCCTGGTCAAACTAATTAAAACGTTACATTGTATGTCCCCTAAGTACCAAGTATGATAATATAGTTAAGATTTTCTACTACTTTTTGGTAATGGAAATTGAAATTACTGTCTTCTTGAAACTGAACCTCAACTACGATCATCAACATGTAATCATTGTAATGTTTCATGCAAATATGCTTATCAAAGTTTCTGTCATTTGGTTTTGTTTTAGGTCTTTCACAGCTTTGGTCAATACCAACCATTGTTCTTTGAAGTGTCTGTAATTAGAGCTTCTCTGTGATATAGTTCACTACCAAACCGGAAAACAGAAAGACTGAGAGAGAGAAGAGAAGGCACATGAAACAAAGGTATCATTGCATTTTCAGGAGATTACAAAAAATAAAAGCCAAGAGTTTTCTCTATTGTTGAAATACAACATATGATACAACCACTTAGCCAAATCATCATGCTAAGCAAACTCAAAGCACATAATGCAGAACTTGAACCGAATAAAAATAACAAATCAGAAAACTTATGATTTAAATGAGATCTTAGGCTGAGACAAGGTGGCCTTGGCAACAAAAGCAAGCAATCACAACACCAACAAATGCTCCAGCAAGAACCTGTGAAGGAGTGTGACCAAGCAACTCTTTCAGCTTCCTTTGACTTATAGGATGCCCTTCAAACAAGTCCCTTATGATCAAGTTCAAAACCTAACATCAACAAAAAAAAAACAAAATTGTCATAAAACAAGATCAACAAAAAGACAGCAAATATGATTTAATTACCTCAGCTTGCATACCAGCATGACGTCTAACACCAATAGCATCATACATAACTATCAAACTAAACCCTAAACAAACAGGAAACAACGAATCCGCAACACCATGAACAAGCGCAACAGAAGTAGTCAAAGCCATACACAAAGCAGAGTGAGAAGAAGGCATCCCACCAGAAGCAAACAACAAACTCAAATCCCATTTCCTCTCAATAAAAAAATTAATAACCATTTTACTCGTCTGCGCAAAGAGCCACGCGAACACAGCCGAAACAAACGTCGGATTCGCAGATAGCGTCGCCACGAAGGGACTAATCTTAACCTTAGCAGAGGCAGTGATGCTCAAAAGAGCAATCCCGAAACCACCGTTCTGCTTCAAATCTCCGGAGAAACGTTCTGAAAACGCTGCCGTATCGTCTCTGTAAGCTCGGAAACGAGACATCCATTGCTGCCGAGACGAGACCAAGTCTTTGATCGTTCTGATGATTGGATTCGAGGAGGCTTTACAGGAGATGGTGGTGGTGTTGTGGAGAGAAGAAGGAAGCTTAAGGGAGGAGAGAGGAGAAGAAGGGTAAAGAGATAAGCTTGTTGATGACGTAAGCAGCGAGTCCATGAGAGAAAGTTGCTTAGCTTTTTAAGCGACATACAGAGAAGACTATAGAGACTTGGCGAAGAGAGAGATTGTAATTGTTATTACCAAATATTTAAGCTGATTCGCATAGAAATCGTGTGGTGGAGAAGAAGATGTTTTTCGTTTATATTTGTAACGGAAGTATCACTCGAGTGTCGTGACTCGGACATAAATGTCTAGTTTTGTTTTAAGTTCTTAACGGATGACTGTCCGAAAGAGACTTGATCATTTAATCAAGCCCACTATAAATGAATGCATTTTGTAATGGGCCTAATGTTTTATATTGGGCCTTTTAAAATTTAATAAGGTGTTTTGGGTATAAATGATCCTTTGGGATTGGGCTGCTTTAAGACCACATATGCGACAAAATAAAAAATTGGAGATGCGGGGAATCGAACCCCGTGCCTCTCGCATGCGAAGCGAGCGCTCTACCATATGAGCTACATCCCCTTGATGATTACTCGTCTTTGTAAGTATTCTCTAATTTAATAATTCATATGAATCAATTATTTTTACATTTCTAAAACTTGCAACATTTGCATTTTCCTAATAAATATTTATTTGTGGAAGGTAAAGGCAAAGATGATATTAAAACAGAAATTCTATGTTTTAATTTGCGTTTATAATTGACAAATATGTTTTTCTGTAAAATGTTAGAAGATTGTTGGTTCATATGGAATAATACAAACGAAAGATGAACATAATCACATGAACCGGGCTTCGTAGCCTGGTGGTAAAGGAACCTCGGCTGAGGTGCCCGCCATCCGACTTCGAAATCCGGCCACCACATAATTTACATGCGGAGTTGGTGTGGCGCTCCAGACCACTTAGCGTAACCAGGGACCCTTAAGTGGACGCTTAAAAATCCTGTCATGGCATGGGCTTAGGTCCGGTGGGCTAGTCGATCACGCTTAGTGGTCGGATACTGGATTATCAAAAAAAAAAAAACATAATCACATGCAAATCTTGTAAGTTGTAACCCAAAAACGAAAGCAAACAATCAATAATTAAATACTTCTGTATATGATTGGTGATCTCAAACTTATAATCATTGAGGCGGCAAAGATTTTTTGTACCACACTCTAATGAAAGTTTTATAAACTAAACCAAAAATGTTATTTAAATGTTACCTTAATTGTTAATAGTTTACTTTGTTTCTAAGTTCTGTTCCAATATCGCCTCAGCCACCACCATCCTTTACCAAATGCACACCTAATGAGTAATGATTCAGACTGTGACTGGTCCACTTCCCAGTCTTCCCCACTCTGGTCCAGTTATGACCCTACTCTCTCCCATCTCTGTCATCTTTTTCCCTCAAATTAATCAAAGTAAAACTCCATATTCTCAATATCTTATAAAGATTTCATTATTTTTCCAACCTCATATAGCAATTGACAATTGTTTTAACTGACAAAAAGCAATACTTTATCTGCGCATTTTGGTATATTTCTGTCGGTTCACGTGTCGGTTTATTGACAGAGGGGACATAACTTGTCTGTTACTCCACCAGTGAAACATCAACTCCACCCAGCATCTTTCTCAAAAATCCATTTTGGTGGATTATGATTGATCTCCATCTTCAACCACTTTCACCACCAAACTCAATCACTCTTCTTCTTCATTGTCCTTCTTCACCAAAAAAAAGCCTTCATTGTCCTTCTCTCTCCTATCTGCTTAAGCTCTTGGCCATGAGAACCCTCCTCGGATTCTACATCCTCTGTCTCTTACTCGGACAAGATCTTCCCTTCTTACTTGCAGATGACGTCACCCAAAACCTCTGTTTCTCAACTCGTTTATCTGACTTCCTCCCACCTCCGTACAGCAACATCTCCGACTCCATGCCGTGTACACCTCTCTGGAACACATTCGTCTTAAGGGTAACCTTAAAAACCATTCCTTTACACATTCACCAAATAAAAAAACAATCTTTCTATTTTAATCCACTTCCTCTGTTTTTTTTTTTTTTTTTTTGCAGTACTCTGAAAACAGAGACAATGTAATGACAATCATAGTCTCGGCTTTGTATACAACCGGGTGGGTTGGAGTTGGATTCTCTAAAGACGGGAGGATGGTGGGATCGAGTGCGATGGTGGGGTGGATTACGAAGAAGGGTCATGCTAAAATAAAGCAATACTATCTTCAAGGAACAGAGAGAGACCAAGTTGTGCCGGATCAAGGAGAGTTACAGTTGCAGAAAGTTCCTCCTGTGGTGGCTCTTCATGGAGCAATGATTTACTTGGCTTTTCAGGTTAAGTTTAGTGTTAAATTGCCTCGTAGAGCAGTGATTCTTGCGTTTAGTACAGCTTATCCTTCGAAGCTTGGGCGTTTGAGTAAGCATGATGATAAAACTACTGTCATCGTCGATTTCTCTAAAGGTATTGATATAGTCATGACTTTCTTGGTTTTTCATGGTTGTGTTATCAAACACCAACAGCAAAATGTAAACTGAGAATGTTCAAAAATGCATATGCAATTACATTTTTTTTGTAACAGATGCAATTACAATTTTACACATAATATTTTTTCACATTTATGTTTAATTTGACACATAATATTTTTTTACACTATTTTACACTATTTTTTACACAAAAAATTATGTATAAAATTGTGTCAAAATTTTTTTAGCAAGTGTAAAAAGTATTATGTATAAAAAGAATTTAGCAAGTGCATGGTAATGGTAATTTTTCACGTAATAAGTATTTTGCGTATGCATTTCTAATTTACAAAATATTTTGGTAGACTAATATTTCAAGTCCATATAACTTTCGAGTGATATCTGAAAAAAAAAATAGACTAAAATGGTGTAAAACTAATATTTTACATGCAAACTTGTATAAGTCCATGTAGTTAATCTGAAGTCTAGACTAGCTAAAAACAGGGGATGTTGCAAATACTTATGTTCTTGTGTTTTTTCTTCTTGGTCAATGCAGCAAATGGAGTAACAACGTCTATAGAAACGCCAGCATCTACGGAGAAGACAAAACATGGAGTAATGGCGATACTCGGATGGGGTTTCTTACTTCCTCTAGGGGCATTCCTGGCAAGATATCTCAGACATAGAGACCCTCTTTGGTATTATCTTCACATCGGTATTCAGTTCACTGGATTTATCTTCGGTTTAGCCGCTGTTATTCTCGGGATTCGGCTTTACAATAGGATACAACCAGATATACCTGCACATCGAGGCATTGGGATCTTTCTTCTAATCCTCAGCATTCTTCAGGTTTGAAAATCAAATATTGGTTAAATCACTTGTATAGTTGAACATGCATGCTTATGATATGTTTTGTAGGTTTTGGCTTTCTTTGCACGGCCGCATAAGGAGACAAAGATGAGGAGATATTGGAATTGGTATCATCATTGGATTGGGAGAATCTCTTTGTTCTTTGGAGCAGTGAACATTCTTCTTGGGATTCGAATGGCGAATAGTGGGGAAGATGGATGGAAAATTGGATATGGGTTTGTTTTGGCAGTGACATTACTTGCTTTTCTTGTTCTTGAAATATTCAGGATTCGTGGCTCTATTGGTTCACCTTCTTCTCACACACCTCCTCCTTTTGAGACACATCCAAGTTCTACTAGTAGTAGTGTCTGATTCAATATCATTTGTCTTTTGTCATTCCTTTGTTTATGTACATACTTTTTTTTTGGATTTTTGTTGGGTGAAGTAATTTTGTTGAGTGAAATTTGTGTTAGGCTAGCCTGGTGGAATTTTTTTTTATTTTGTTGAGTGAAGTAAGGTTTGTCATTTTTTTTTAATCTCTTTTTGTTGTCATTTTGACTTGTAAAGTGGAGTTTTCAAGGTTGCTCTTCATATTTTGATTTTTTTTTGGATTCTTCAAAAATGTACAAAACTAATCTGAGAGATTATATTGAACTTTTCTATACAAAACACATGCACAAATGAATATAAGAAAGACTAGTGGAAGCTACTCTTACACAATCAAAAAGCTTCAAGTTTCTAATATGCAAATTCTTTCCTCTTCTATGTAATATATAACTAATTAAAAAGCTACACTAGGCTAACCTTATGATTTGTAAGAATAATCTGCAAGATAGTTGAACTAGTTTTATAATAGAACATGTATGGATGTCAATGAATATACGAAGAACTATGCCAATTTAGATACATGTATTTTATATATTGTTCTGACTTATTAGATTCATGTATATTATATATTGTTCTGACTTTTTCTATCAATTTATAACTATTCTTCTACCTATCCCTTAGTGCCATGCCACATTATGGCCTTCTCAGAAAAAACCCTTCTCCTTCTCCTCCTCATCTTCTTCCTCTTTCCTCTCCTAAACGCCTCCTCACCCCCAAAACCTTGCCACACTTCTACATGTGGAAAAGGGAACGTAGACGTCCGTTTCCCTTTCTGGCTATCCTCCAAGCAACCTGAATTCTGTGGCCACACAGGGTTCAAACTCTTATGCACTGACCGTAACCAGACGGCCTTGGAGCTTCCTAACTCTGGACCATTTCTAGTCCGAGAGATCGATTATAGAAGGCAGCGAATTCGACTCAGGGACCCGGATAACTGCTTGGTTAGACGACTACTCAGCTTTGACTCTTCAGGGTCTCCTTTTTCTCTGTTTATTCCTAGTAGCTACACGGTTTTGATCTGTCCTAAGGACGAGAATGTCGCACCATCTTTCAGATCCATCCAGTGCCTTGGTAATTCCACCTCCTCCTTCTTTGTCATGCAGCCTGAACAAGTCAGTTTGATGCCGACATCTTGTCGTATCTTCAAGAAAGTACGTGACGTACCTCCTCCGTTTCCATTCCATGGTGACATAAGCCATCAAGACATGTGGCTCAAATGGGACTCGCCGGATTGTAGATATTGTGAGAGGAGAAGTTTGAGATGTGGAAACAATACCACAAGCCAAGTTCAATGCTTCAGTTCTGTAAATTCAGGTACTAATCCATTAATGGTTGAAAGCTTCAAATTGTTTTAGTTAATTGTTCAAGTTGGCATTTTATAATCACATTAAGTCATTGACTTTTATTTAATTAATCAGTCACATCTTTAAATAAGCAAATAGTATTTATATACACACAAGTTGCACCGTTGACAAGTTTTGTTGTTTTTGAGAAACAGGACTACACAACACAAGCTTACAAATACTAAAGATTATCTGCCTCTCTCTAATGGGACCACTCATCGCCTTGAGCTTCTGCGTCGGTCTTGTCTTGTGCAGTTCCGAGAGAGTCTCTTTCCAAATACAACATGCTATGGCCGTAACACCGGAGCCACCAAGCAACGTCCAAGTCACCATCACGAGGACGGGTCTCGATGAGTCTACGATCGAGTCTTACAAGAAAGTTGAGTTAGGTGAGAGTAGGAGACTCCCGACCGGGTCAAATGATGTTGTGTGTTCCATTTGTTTGTCGGAATATGCAACCAAAGAGAGTGTTAGGTGTTTACCTGAATGTGAACATTGTTTCCATGCTGAATGCATCGATGCGTGGCTCAAGTTGCATAGTTCGTGCCCGGTTTGTCGGAGCAATCCCTCTCCCGCACGTGAAAGGTGCAACTAACTTTGCATGTATGAATTGACTTTGTAACGTTTGTATATATAATTCGGTTTTTCTTGGATTCTCAAAAAATTAATGATTTTATAAAGGTTTGAGTTTTAGTGAATTATGCATTCGCTGACCATAATATATATTAGGCTTAATATGGGTTAAAACGAAGCCCAAAGCAACATCTTTATGTAACATCTGAGTTGTGATATGTGGAAAGGCTTAAAAAGATTGATTTGGTTACCTATGTAATTAAAGTGCACTTACTTTTTCGGGAGCACATCCAGAGAGAACTCCAGAGTTAAGCGTGTTTGAGTTGAAGTAGTCAAATGATGGGTAACCTATCGGGTAGTGATTTGCGATACCGTGTAAGTGAGGTCAAAGCACGGGGAAAGGTCGGGTAGTGATTGCAGGGTTAGTAAACATGACTCTAGAGCCTTGGAAAATTAACGGACCGGCCGTTGGAACGGGATGGGCCCATGGGCCGAGTGAACGAACGTGGATGACCCATTAGCCGTGGGCGATCGGGGCTTTACAGTTTAATTAAGAAAAATTCAATAAATGAATCCCTAACACAATAGTAAAACACATGATTTTGCAAAGCTCAAGAACGGATTTATGCAGATTCTGTAAAAAATCCAATGTTGGAAAGTTTATGGACGATTGAGGAAATATAATATTACATATAAAGAATCGAGACTACACTTTCTTCATAGCCCATGTAAACTGGAATTGTTCCATTTCTTTAGTTTAGGTTTCTGCAAGTATTGTGTGTATATATAGTGTATAATCAAGCCCTAAACCTAAACCTATAATCATCTTTTTACTGTATCAGCAGACGAAGGTTCGTCACCATTAGAACTTTTTTTTACTCCTTGTGCTCTTTCTTGTGGAAGAAGTAACTATAGAACTTTAAACTGTTTAGCGGTCAAAGGGTCAAGAATTAAGAGGATTTATTTTTAGTAGTAATATGACTCTTGTTTTAGTGTCCAAGTTAGGTCTTTCCACAATATTAACGAACTCAACGTGTTTCCAAATTTCTAAAAATTTATTTGTGTATATTTAGATCATTTTTTATTTGTGTTAATCTCTCTTCTATCTATAGGTTTTTGTTTCAGAGATGGCTGACTACTCCGTTAAGAAAATCTCTCCGAAGCTCGGAGGAGAAAGAGGAACTCGAAACCCTAATGGCCCAACTTCTTCACATGACCTCGTTGAGCCAATGGAGTTTCTTTACGTAGAACTAATCAAAGCCCTCAACAAGTCTGTCCTAAACCCTATAACCTATGCATGCGTCCCTACCGTAGAAATCACTCTCGGAAACTACCAGTCCACTACCAGAGGTCTACCAGTGGGACCAGACGGAGCCTGGAACCAAGTCTTTGCGTTCGACAAATCCAAAGCTGATGTCTTGTCAGTTGCCTTAAAAGACGGTAACACCTTGATTGGCAAGCGAAACTTCAAGTTGGCTGCTGATATTCCCTCTAGGGTTCCTCCAGATGCAAGACTGGCTCCTCATTGGTACCCTATATCGAGCACCGTGGAAGGTTACCACATGGAGTTGCTGATGTCGGTTTGGTTCGGTACACAAGCCGATGAGGTTTACTCAAACGCTTGGTTCGCTGACGCGTCTACTGTCCCTCCTAATAAAATGCCCAACACGCGACCTAAACTTTACTTATCCCCAAGGCTATGTTACGTTAGGGTTACAATTGTTTCAGGTCATGACTTACTTGCTACCGATCCAAAACGAACACCTAACGTTTACGTGAAGATAATTCGAGGTGAAGAGCCATATCAAGTCTGTTTAAAAACCGGTGTTTCCGCTGGTACGAACCCGTCTTGGAACCAAGATCTCACATTTGTAGCGTCAGAGTCGTTAGAAGGAACGGTCAAAATACGACTAATGGATATCATCAAACCGTCTGAGGAACAATGCATAGGGACATTAGAAATAAAACTCTCAGATATGGCAGCTCTTAAAGTTCCAGGAGCCGCACCAGCTTTATTCTACGACATTAAACCGCCCGGTAACACCTATCCGGAAGGCGACACGAGGCGGTTCTCCAGCACACTCAAGATGAGACTAGCCACTGATCAATCCTACCACGTCTTTGATGAATGTATCCACTACTGTAGCGATTACCGTGCCTTCGCAAAAGGGTTATGGCCCGGTACGTTAGGGAAGCTAGAGGTTGGGATTTTAGGTGCAACCGGTATACCTAAATTGAAAAACATGAACCACGATAGGAGCGCTTACGTTGTGGCCAAGTATGGGAACAAATGGGCGAGGACTCGAACCGTGGTTAATAACAAGTCGCCTAAGTGGAACGAGCAGTATTCTTGGGACATATACGAGATGTGTACTGTCTTAACGCTTGGAGTCTACGACAACCATCAGGTCTTAAGGGATGATAAGCTTAACGATGTTCCTATCGGGAAAGTGAGGATCCCATTGAGTTTACTTCAATGGAACAGGATCTACACTGGTTCGTACCCTATCTTGGTGTTTGGGAAAGAAGGGTTAAAGGTATCAGGTGAGCATATATATGACCCTATCTATGAAACAATAAAACATTCGTTTTGTCTTTCAATTTATTTAAAAAAAAATTAACCAAAAATTTTACTCATTCCGTTTCGATTTAATTGTCATTCTAGTGAAAAAACTTTGTTTCTAAATAAGTGTGGTTTTAGAGTTTCGAAGCAAAATTTATTAGTTTTATATGATATTTTATTTTCTATCGGTTGAAAAGTGGTTAGGTATATAGTTAATTGTGTTTTTGTCTTGAAAATGTTTCATTAGTATGTGTCTAAAAACTTAGAATGGCAATTAAACTGAAACGGAAGGGTAATAAATATCTATTTTTTTTAATCAAAATTCTTGAACAGTTTTTTTTTTCTATTTGATAAATGTTTATAAGTCTCTAAAAACTCAAATTCGGGCCATGCAGGTGAGATTCAGCTCGCGGTTCGATGTGCTTGTGCACCGCCAACGTTAATATTCTTTCCACCATCGTACGCATTTGCTATGGCTCCTTTCCGATTGCTGTTACCAAAGTCTCATTACAAGTCACCACTAGGGTTGCCTCAGGTCGACAAACTGCAATCATTTGCTATTGATGTGCATTGTCAGAACCTGGCGAGAACAGAGCCGCCATTGAGAATTGAAGTGGTTAAGGATATGTTGAAGCCCAAGAGTAAGGAGTTCAGTTTGAGAAGAACCAAAGCTAATCTCCACAGGCTTAATAAATTCTATGCGTGGGTGTCAAGCAAGTATGGTCTGTTAGATTCAAAGATCAGATCCACGACAGATAATACTCCTAAATGGATTACGTTTGCTGTCTGCTTTTGTGTTCTTTGGGTGCTTCCACATGTGTTGTGGCTTGTAATCTCGTTATACCCGTTATGCCCTGTGGGGTTCATTGTCTACGAAGCGTGCAAGATCTTGATGGAATGTTACAGGACGAGGAATGGTGTTGGTCCTCCTCCTCCTTTGGTTCTCTTCGACGCGAAGCTCTCGATGCTCGACCTTCCCAACAACCTTGACGAGATAGACGAGGAGTTTGACGCGTCGCCCGTCGACCAGAAAATTCTTAAGATGAGGTACGATAGATTGAGAGATATGGGGGCGGATGGGATGGTGTTTTTGGGGGAAGCTGCGGCACAAGGAGACAGGGTTTACGCGCTCTATACGTTATGTACGAAGAGTACAATCTTGCGGATTTGCTTAATGGTTCTGCTTTACGTGGTCTTGCTCTCCTATTACTATTGTTTGTTTGAGTTTCTGGTTAAGGCTTGCATTACCATCTCTGTTTTCAGATGGGTTAACTTCACGTTTGCTCGGTTGGATCTGCCTTCTGCCTTGAAGAATTACTTCAGAAGATTGCCTACCAATGAATACCTCATGATGTGACTTCTCTAATGATTATTTGTTTTTGCTTTTGCCCATGGATTTTTTTTTTTTTAGTATTTTATGTATTGGATGTGTTTGAAGCCTTAATTATAAGTAATAACTAATATGTTGACCGATATATATTGAGACAATGCCTTATTGTTCCATCAGAAGAAAAAGCTTATTTTTAACTCAGTCCTTGTAAACTGGATTCACCATACTCTCTTTGTTTTGGTAGATATATTGGAGAAAGAAGTCATGTTTATAAGACGTCAAGCCATATATATGGGCCAACTCTCTCAATCTATATAATATATTTATTTACTGTTTAGATGTTTGACTTTGAAGTGTATTTCATTTTTCTGATCATATCCTCTGGTTTTGACTCTGTAATTGGGTGAGGGTTTGCTGTTCAAAAAAAAAAAAAAAAAAAAAATTGGGTGAGGGTTTGAGTGGTGAGCTGAAAGTTCAAAGGGAAGGAACCATAGAATGGATGCTGCAATCATAAAATATATCTTATTTACAGATTAACAGCTTGTTCGTTTCCCTGTCTGTGACTTTGATCAGCACTAGCTGTGATGGTAGAAGGCGCTTATTAACTCAAAAAAATATGTTAAGAATTGATGTTAATGTATTTAGTCTCTGCAGTAACTATATTGCAGATTAAGGAGTTTTCTGTGTAGGAACAATGCAAATTCAGATGTTCCTTTGTCCTCCTGTGATCATTCTCCTATATATTTCATACCTTTCACATTGAAACCCCTTTATAGTATTTGCTTCTACCTCAAGTCTTGGACCAGACCAGAGTATCAATCAAGACTGATGATTGTTGGGCTTCAATAGTTCTATCGTAATAGGCCCAATAAACTAACAAAATAAGTTGCAATAAAAAAATGCACCAGCCGGGAATCGAACCCGGGTCTGTACCGTGGCAGGGTACTATTCTACCACTAGACCACTGGTGCTTGACGTTAATACATAGAAAGCCAACATGATATTATTTAAAGTTCATTCGACATGGGAGACTCCCTAAAGTACCTGTAAGAAGAGCTTTTCAACTCTCTTTGTATGTAAACCTCTTCCTGCTCATATAAAGTCTAAAAACTTGAAACATTATTAAGGTTGAGTGGGATGAGCTAGATAAATGCTGCTTGGTTGTGTACACACCAACAGCACTTACGAAGTGTAAGCATATTCTAGTATGTGTTGTTTTGCCTTCGTCAGCATTTTTTACTAAAAAAAAAAAATTGTGATGATCATCATGTTCAGGTTTGGACCTGTAAACTTGTTTTGGAGCACTCGTAGTTATATGATTATGTGTTATTTAAATAGAAAACAACGCTTGGTTTCTCAAAAACTTGCGATTGGGCCTTGATGTAGTTTGTTGACTGAGTTATTTCATGTACGAAGGCCCAAATAGTTTTGGATTTGAAATTTAACTTCTGCAGTTAATCGACAGCTGGAGAGTGAGTCAGTGACCGTTTGAGCATGAAATAAAGATAAATAATGAAATAAATTTTCTAACCGTTGGAGAAAATAATAAATATAATTTTCTGACCGTTGGATAGCTTTGATGTTTTATCTATAAATAAAGTCCTTCTCTTATGTTTTCTTACAGAACCTTATCTTCTTGTCTTTATTATTATTTTTTTTTGTTTCTCCGCAAAAATTAATTTTTTTCCGGTGTTTTCACCTTTCACACGGATGATTGTTGATTAAGCTCTGCCATGCCATGGACGATGCCTTGCTCGTTCTTCACTGGTTTATCAGGTGTTCTTCTTTACTTAGTATCCTTATTACACAAAAAAAAAACGTTTTCAAAGGTTTTGAAGGGGAAATTTTATAAAAAGCATGATTAGATCGTGAGGAAACTTATGTGTAAATTAGTGAGATAACATTTTGAGCAGAATATGTCTCCTACTGTTGTTGACGAGTCCGTTAGAGTTAGTATGTTTATTTGTTTCTAACACTTATGATATCACTTAGCTTACTCCAAATCGGTCTTGTTATTTACAACTTGATTTGATCGTGAGGAAACTTATATGTGTACATTTGTGAGATAACATTTGAGCTGATATCCTGTCTCATGAGATGGTTAGATGTAAAAGTATGTTTCATTTGTTTTGAACACTTAGGATCACTAAGCCTACTCCAAATCAGTCTTGCAATTATAAAATTTCCCCTGTTTTTTTTTTTTTTTTTTTTCTGGTTTTTCGTTTTTCGTTGGCGTATTTGTTTGTTCAATGTGATCGATCTACTTGTCGTTTTTGTTGTTTCAGATGCTGTGGTGGATGGCACTTGCTTTGCTCGATGATGGGGCTGTTTTGGGTTTTTGATCCTTCTTTGTTGGCGGCTTTATCAGCTCTTCTCTGTTGATTTTGTGAGTGTAAGTTATCTACGAGCTCTTTTTTCATTTATCCCTCTATGTTCAAGTGGCAGAGAAACCAACTCTTGTCATGTTATTTTGTCACCTCTCTTCTCTCTCTCGGTTTGTTTGTTTGTGTTATATTTTTCTGATTGTTGTTGTTGTTGGTCTATTGCTCAGATACGGTGGGACTATATATACAGTGTGGCTTTTGATTTATGTTATGATGTTTGACTTCTCTGAACCAAGAGGAAAGAAGAAGCTGGTGCCTTTTTTTTGGCTTACTCTTGTGTGTTGCAGTAGTATCATGTATGGTGTTTCTGTTTTTGTATTATGGTTGTGGAAGGATTTCCCTCAACATCCAAAAATATATAAAGTTGTTTAAAGTTACAAGTTGTTTGCAACGAGTGATAAGCTTCATTTGATGGTACTGTCACCATTGTTTTTTAAATTCAAGTTTTCCTTCTAATAGAGAGGTATTGATTTTAAAAGAAGTCTCAAACAAATCTCATTCATCATTCTCTCTCGCATGACCTTTGCCATAAAGGAAAGGAAAGTTGACAAACCAAAAAAAAAATAAGTAAAGAGTAAGTAAACACACATTCAAAACCATCATCAAACGTCAGCTAAGTGAAGAATCAAGCACAGAGAGAAACAACAACAACAAAAAACAAAATTTTCATTGATTAAAATGTTCCCAAACTTTATATTCTTTGCTTAATGTTTGTTTACAATAGAGCTCAAAAAAGGAAGACAAAGATTATGTTTCTCTCTTCTTCTCATTTCTTTGGTTGGTATCTGGCTTTGCTGGTTTTAACCTGTTTGGGTTTGATCTTGAACGTCTCAACGAGAATGTTGTCAGGAAGAGCTCCAAAGAGAGATGCCACAAGTGACTGTGTTCAAAAGCTGCTAGCACAGAAGCTGGAGCTGATCCAGCATTGCTCTTCTGGAAATGAGGAGATGCTACAGTGACTTTGTGTGAAGCATTTTAGTGCTATAACATTGAATAATAAGAAACACTAATACTTATTATAACTTATTGTACAGCCCTCTTATAATAGATCATTAGGTTCTAAACCTCTCTTATTCCAAAAGTACTTTGATTTATGTAACAATAGTAGTTATATTTATTATTTAAAGAAGAAAACAATGCTTGATGTGTCTCTGAAGAAGATCATTACTATATATATATAGCCGTTTCCATTTCAATTCAAAGCTTCTCTTCATCTGAGTTAGAACAAGGAGGTCCAGGCACGTCCACGAAAAACTCCTCTATTTGATGGATGCAATGCAAAACAAGAAAGCAAATAGATAATGAATGAGAGCATCACAACAATATATATAATAAACCAAACAAGAACCGAATCAGTTTGACTCTGATTTGGTTTTCTACTGACAATGTTTCAAGACTAGTAAGTTTTGAGATTATCTGTTTACCTATGTCCTCATGGTCAGGAGAATCAAGCAAAATCTCTGAATCAGATGGAAGAAATGGAGAGCCTGGATAGTTTCCTAAGCCTCCTAATTCTGCAACATACACATCTTTTATCCAATAACCAATCTTGTTACATATATATATATATAACACAAAATGATGTAAATTTGAACCTTACCTCCAAAAAGTAAAAAAAAAAAAAAAAAAAGATGTATAGTTGAAACTTACCTCCCAAGTTTGACAGATCTGCAGTGAGATCAGAAAGGCTAAAATTCCAGGGAATCTGATCAAATGACCTGAGAGAATCTTCTGGATTCACACCTCCTCCTCCTTCTCCTCCAACATCAGAAATGAACGGGGAATCAAGCACTGAAGCATCCATTACCGTATCTGAAGCATCAAATGGAAAGTGTCCACTTGATGCCACAGAAGCTGGACTCACTGCCATCTCACCACTCCTTGGTGGAATCACTTGAGGAGTTGCATCTTCCACGGTTGTATCATTCAACATACTAAACATCAATAACAGAGATATTTTTTAAAAGTTTAAGACATCAACTAGATAAAAAACAAATAACAGATTTGTTGGTTCTTACTCATTCGTTGAGTTAAATTGCTGGAAATTAGCAGGTGCAGGGACTCCATTAACAACATGGCACCTTGACATTCCCATTGCATCAAAATGAGGATGGCCTTGAACATGCATTTGAGGATGTTGTAGTATTGGATATCCCATTGGCATGTTAACTACTGTACTGCGAAACAAGAACAGTGTTAAAGTAATAATGAAACAAAAAAATATTACTTGCAAGTGCTAATAGACTTATTACCAGGTGCCATGTGATGATGCATCGGTGCCAGAGGAATCTTTGGAGGTACAGGAGGATACTTCATGAGATGGTACTGGTGCTCAAGCAAATGATTGAACAAAATTATTTGCTTCTTCAGTTTCAACCTTATGTAATAAGCCCTGAAGAAGTCACCGTTCTCTTCTTCCAGTTTCTGCCAAACTTATTTCACAATAAAAAAGAATGATCAATAATGGACTTCTCATATATCAAATGAAGAAAGAGATTTTCAAAAATGCTCACCTAAGCTTGTAAATCCAGGGTCTATCCTTGCACGAGCCAAGAGGGTCTTCACGACCTCATCTCTGTTCATGTATAGCTGAAGACACCTTTCTATCAAATTCTGGACCTACATCAATCATGTATATCATCAGATGTTACACATATACGAGAGACGAGGAGATCAAATATTGTCTTACAAGTTCAATATCATGTCTTGAGACTTTCCTAGTGTCATTGCTTGAAGCAGATACAGAAACAGAATCTTGAATAGGAGGAGCATCTATTGATTTGTTAATTTTCTGTTCACCTTGGGACTCATGTGAAGCTTGAGTGGAAGATTGTACTAGTTCCTGTGCGCATTTGAAATAATATTTTAACTTATTGGTAACAAAAAGTCTACAAATACTGAGACAGATGCTTATGTATGTACTGATCTAAATCCATCAATCAATTCCTGACATGAATAAGTAGCTACAAAAGAACAGTAACTACAACTAGACATTTCAGGAAAAAAACAAGGAAGCTTAAGAAAAAGCAGAGCTAACACAAGTTAATGAGTTTCGGAAAGCACTAACAGTTTACAAAGTTAACAAAGTGTACTATAGAGAAGAACATGTTATACCTGTCCGTTATTCATTACTGATAAAATATAAACTGCATGGATGATGAGAACTCTTCACTTAAGCAGCATTTACAATAAGGCAGTCCATAGAGCTAAAAACCTTGATCAGGTTTTGTATTGAAAAGATAATCCTGAATAGCAAGAAGCAGAAGAAAACAATTAGATATAGGCCATAGTTCTTCAAAACAGTCAAGGCAATACAATTTAGCATGCTAAATAAATAAAAAAAGGAGGGTATATAGTATTTTCCACAGTGAATAGTTAATTGTCAAACAAGCATAAGTCCCTCAAGCATTTGTTTAATAGGGTTCCAGATCCCACAATACAGAATCTTATCTAATATATAATAAAGAAAACTATAATCATAAACTTCACATTTACATTATCAACAACACCAGTACAAGTAATGAATTCACCAACTTGGAAAAACCACCATGAGAAATCTAATACGTGAATTTAATTCCAGAAACGTTTTGCAATATGTGGAACTAGAAAACAAAAGAAGGAAATCTTGAATCCAAATTTGCTGGAGATTGTGAAAAGAACAATGATAATGTAAACAAAACTTTTAAAAAGATTAAGAATACAATAAACAACACCCCCACATGAACAGAAGCTCTCTAATAAAATAATACTGAACCAAAAAAAAAGCAGAAAGAGCTTATAGTGAGAACTTCAAATAAACAAACCCAAATTATATAAAAAGATCCCAGCAGCGAATCTCACCTAAACGAATCCAACAATGAACCCTAAATCTTACTCTCCGGAAAACTGAGTAGTTAAGTCGACAAATTGATTATATCAAAAATGAAACACACTGAAAATTGCCAACCATAACTTGTGACATAGACACCACTAAGAAGGAGACAGAGAGCGAGCTTAGAGACTAAAATACAGAAAAACAAAAGCTTTCTGAAAATTCGTAGAAGAATAACTATAGAATATGCAGTAGTAAGTCAGTGATGTGTAAAATGCAGTAAGTCCAGTAGCACTTGACTGAGAGAGACGGTCAAATTTTGACAATGGAACGGCTTTTATTTTTAGAATTTACGGCTACTAAACCGAATCAAACCAAAACCAACAAAAATGAATCGAAGTAAACCAGTGTATTTACTTACGCGTAATGGCCATCAAATTGTTACGATACGACAAGACAAAGGCATGGCATCGCCTGCTCTGTCTTTAGGAATAGCATTATTTTTGGCAAGGACCACTTTCTTCTAATAATCTCTCACACTAGGCACCAAAGTAGATCTCTCCTGATTGTGAGTGAATTAATCAATCTTCCTTGTCTTTTCCCTCTAATTGTGTTTTCTTATGTTACTGCTTATAATGAAAAGAGATTAGAATTTACCACTGTAATTATAGCTAACTGCAAAAAAAAAAAAGAAGAGAGGTTCAAAACCACACTTAATACAATAAAATTCGACAGCAAACAATATATATATATATAGTCAAGTTGTTGATTGTTGTGTTACGACGACAAGGCATGGGCTCTTTGTAACTCTTTTGGAATGAATGGCATTTTTTTCATTATTTTCCATCAGGACCACCTCTCTTCTGAAAATTATACCATGATATTCAAATAAAAAAATTCTTCTCAAAACGAGTGGCCTCACTTCAAACGCTCTTCTAAGATAAATAAAACAGTGAGAAGAGGGTAGTCCAACAAGCAAAGAAAACACAGCACTAATTTAGGCCAGGCCCGGCAAAGACTTTTGAACTACACAGAGTAATCTTATTCCACATTTTCTGCCATGATCAAAGCAAAACTACACGTACAGCTAAAAAGTATACGATTTTTTTTTTCTTGCTAAAAAGAAATTAGAGCACATTAGTTCTTGAATGTTTTATAGAAACATGATTGACGATGAGCCCTTAATTCTAATAGTATTTCTTTGTGGGCAAAAAAGACTACATTTTCTGTGGAAAGAGAGCAAAGAAAAGTTTTTAACCAGCTAGCTCTAGGATCTGATCTCTGCGTAGCGTTTTCTTAACCAGGTTGGGTCGCTGAGTGATGCTTACCGATTACCCTTGACTTGGTTTCTTTCTTTGTTGCTTCAACAAAAAAACACCAGATTGGTCTGAGATTGATCAGTTCCAGCCAAAACTTGACCACCCTCATTGA
Source organism: Eruca vesicaria subsp. sativa (assembly GCA_932364175.1). Lineage (NCBI taxonomy): Eukaryota > Viridiplantae > Streptophyta > Magnoliopsida > Brassicales > Brassicaceae > Eruca > Eruca vesicaria. Next base: position 36,922 of record CAKOAT010128821.1, on the reverse strand, counting down.
TGTTACTTTCCCCTGTTTGGTGAGAAAAATCTATCTGATCAAGAGTGTACTGTCTCACTCTGAAACCTAACTTTTGTGAAATGGAAGTTACCTAGGGAAGCGAGGCGAGGAAGGATCATCAGTGTGAGAACCACGACGATACCTTGGCTGCTGATCTTCAAATGCCTCACCACCAGCTGAATGGTTGCCGTCATTAAGATGCGGTGCTTCATCCACAGAGTTGTTCTGATCGTACGGATAAAACATCATGGCAGATGGAGGAGGGTTGTGTCCCTCACTGTTCTGCTTCATGCCATGTGGCAGTCTGTATATGCTATACGCCACATTCCCAGAAGCATCTTGTGAGCGCATAGGAGGTTGGTGAGACGAATATGAGGATGATTCATGCCTATACGACGATGACACCCATTGCCTATCGGATCGGTGGTCTTGCCTTGGCTTATTATTATCAACTTGATTACGATTGTTGTAGCTACTACTACGTCCAGAGGCCCGTGCCTTTGAACCACCGTTCCAGTTACCTTCTCTCTCACTTTGATGGTCGTTGTTTCTGTCATGTCCATAATTATTCCCTCGCCTCATGCCAGATGTAGGCCGCTGCTCCCTTCTCTGCAACAAATACCAAAAAAAAGTTCAGAGCAAAACCGTCATGAATGCTATATCTTAATATACAAATAAACGAAAGACAACATACAATCAATAAAGAAGGAGATGGCAATGCTTCAGCAAAATAAGCATAGCAAGGGGGATAAAGATGTTCAGAACGAACAAGATCCACAAGCACAGACTGTAACATGCCTAAACTAAGTAGCAGACTTGAAGGCAAGTAAAGTAAGCAGACAAAACATACTGTGAATTCATTCAAGACGCATAAGCCATAAGACTGTATCAATAATAAAATAACATAAAATTTCCTCTCCATGCCTTAAGCCAGACAACAAAAAACGAAATTTGTAACTTGATTGCACGCAACGGAATATAATGGAAACTCAAAGAAGGGACGCAGTTCTTACAGGATTTGGAAAATAGGTCCCCGTCCCACTTCGATATCTGGGAGTTTCATTAGCATAACGAGGATAAATATTATTAGGTGGCCTGGTGGAAACAGGAGCAACGGGTACAAGACGAGGTCCGTAGGTCATGAGCTGATTAGCTCCATTTGTGTAAGCAAGAGGTCTTCCAAGACCATCCCATGGTAAACGCCCCTGGAGATAACCAGGTGGCACTACAACAGAAGGAGGATACAAGACAGGTGGATGTTGAA
>CAKOAT010128821.1:10800-35443 GCA_932364175.1 Eruca vesicaria subsp. sativa | reverse complement strand
CTTTCCTATTCCGTTTATCCCTAGCTGGCTTTGAGCCCCTTGTAGTTGATCCATCCCAAGAGCTTTCAGATGAAGTCCTGCTTCTAACGGAACTAGCACAAGAAACAGATCTAGAGCCTGCGTTTCTCTCCTCACTTTGAATCTGACTGCCTCTGACTGGAGGGTGTGAATTCTCTAAATCATCTACCCTTGTTGATCGAGATTTACGACCTGAGGGTGCGAAACTGTGTTCTGTAGAAGATGAGTGATGCTTATCATAGCCCCCATTTTCAAGTCTAAAATTAGGAGCTCCCCTCTCTTGCTCGTTCCAGTTATCATGTTCAGAGTCTTCAACATTCACTTCTAAAGACCCCATCTCTTCATTACCAGATTTGCTCAGGTTTTCTGACATTGGATGTGATCCACCCGGAAAATAATGGGTAAATGGTGGAGACACAAAGTTTTGCGGAAATTGCATATTGGTACTCCAAGGTGTTTCCATGAAAGGAATGTTAGAAGGAACAATACCAGGCACATTCCTATGACCATATCCCATTGAAGCTAAGACGGCAGGTGTCATTTGAAACGGTAAGTGGGGGCCCGTAGAAAAATTAAAAGGAAAAGGGAAGTGACCATTAAAACCTTGCCCGGTAACATATGTTATCGAGTTAACAAGATCTTGCTCTTCCTGTTGCATTCCCTGTTCCCCTGTTGCAGAGAACTCTTCATTCACAGAAACTGAACCTAAATCATCACAATAACTGTTCACTGCACTACTCATGTCAACAGTACTATCAGGACTTCGAGGGGAAGGTGTATGCCTAACTGAAGATGAGTCAGCCGCATTTCTGATGCTGCTTGACAAACTCTCAGACTCTAGATTTTTGTCCTTGATACTATCAGCCCTCGTGGAATTAATTAGGCGTTTTCCAGCTTCTGAGGCTCTACTACGCCTTGCTGGCAAAAGAGCTTCACCACAAGTATCAGTAAGCTCAGGGCTAGACCGTGTCCTGGCAAAGAGATGCCTTCCATGAAAATTATTCACCATGATTTCTGGCTTAACAGTTTGCTGAAGCTTACCATTTGAAGCATTTTGATTAGACCCAACTTCCTGAGAAAGTTGGTAAGAGTTACCACAGTTCTTCTGGGTTTGATACGTTGTTTTAGATATAACTTCCGTTCCACCGTTTTTTTGTCGAGAGGGCATACTGGGAGGGGCGGAACTTTGGTTTCTTTTGCTGCTTGAAGAATTACTACCATTTTCAGCTTGAAGACAAGGCTCAGGATCTCCCAGTCTTGATAACCATAGATCATTTCCAGGAGCATCAGGACGACGACCACTGCCATGTCTTTCCCATGTATTCATAAAAAAATGGTTAACCTCATGGATCAAATTCTCCTTAGGGCACTCAAGTAACCTAGCCAACTTCTTCGCACCAAGAGCAAATGCACTTCGTATCCTAAAGAAGTTGCCTGCAAAAACAATTGTACAACAAAAAAAAAATCCAAGTACGTAAGTAAATCAACCTGTTTTGGCATCTTCTAGCTTCATACAGTATAAATAACAGAACACCTTCAATAAGCTACCAAGGCCAGATTATGTATTAGCGTTCAACTATAAAAGCACATATTGTACAAAAAACTGCAACAGGGAGCACCTTTACTGACACTGCGTCCAAGGTTGTTGTTTTCACGCAAAGGGTCTATAACATTGAAGTGTTTGGCAACAAAAGGATGCCCCTGTGTCTCTTGAGCAACAGGGTTAACTGCATAAGCTCTACTACAATCTTTAAGAAACACTTGGCTCTTTCCTAACTCTCCAACATCTTTTCGAGGAGGCTCCGCTGCGAAACATTGCACAGCAAGACAGTCAGTTCGATGCACAATCAAAAAAAAACAAGTGAGATGGAACGCATTTTACAAAATACCTGTAACATCTGGAAGTGAACTAACTGGAACAGGACCCCAGAGGCTAATACAAAAATTCTGCCAATCAAACTTACTAAAAAACTCAAGAAAGCGATAGAGAACCTACAAAAACGCAAGCAATCCAGTCAAATATACGAACCAGAATTCTTGAAGACAAGTTTCGTAGTAGTATCACACTGACTATTACCTCGAGGGGACCAGAAAAGGAGTTGTTGAAAACATGAAATATGTAAAGAACCAAGGTCTCAAGAGCATATGTTGAGATAAGCCCATGGTGAGCTCCCAAAATACGGCTCTCGTAATAACACCAAGCTTTAATCAATATGATACTACGCTTGAACAAATGGTTCTGGTTTATAAACAAATCAGCCTACACAAATAAAGAGAGGATATAAAAATAAATCAAATAATCTGCTAAATTCAGAAAGAGAAAATAATCAAATAATCTGCTAAATAATCAGCTAACCTCCTCAAGGAAGCATAGAGTACACAAACCTCCAATCTGATTAAAAGATATATCAACCACAATGTTCTCCACCAGACACTTAATTAACTTCACCTGAAAACAAACACTTAAATTAATAAAACACACTCATGAGAATAATCACTAAATTAGGATATATATATCAATCAACCATACTTCAGCTTGAATATACTGGACTTCCTTAACACGAAACTCAGCGTTTTGATTCTTCTCTTCCTTCTCAAGCATATCACGAACCAAATTAGCCCATGAATCCTTCAAGCTTTGGTTCGTGCTAAAGGCCGTTAAATCAATATCTCCATCTGGTAAATAAGTCTTCAACGGAACCGATCCAAATGTAAAGATCTAACAACCAAACAAACAATAAGAGTGATAGTTAAAGTCACTTATCATAACAATAATACGAATCAATTCTCACAATTCACACCTCAACTTGGAGAGGAGGGAAGCATTCCATGATAAGTCTCCGCACGTATCTCGCAACGGCGTTTCTGCGGTTTTCCGAAGGAGGATTCGGCTGGATGCAAGCGATTAGCTTAGCGGTTACATCCTCCGCCTCCGACCATCGCTCCGCGTCGAGGTGACGTGTCACCGATGCAGCCTTCCCCGGTAATAGCCCGTTCGGAGAAACCGCCAATGATTCATTCTCACCCATGCGATTTCGATTTTTGCAGAGCTTCTAGAAATCTAATCAGAGACTCAGCCCTAAACCGTTACGATTGGTATCGAGAACAAACCTAATCGGGTATGAGCCGAATTGTCGTTGGATCTAAGGGCAACATTAAAAAAAAGAAAAGTTAGTGGTGGGAATCTACAAGGGTTTTTTACCATTAAAAAAAAAAAGTAAGAGAGAGGGAGTAAAAGAAGCTATTGGTATAATCTTTTACAAAGATAAAAGCAATTTGCATAACTATCCCCTAATATCAAGAGTGAATTGGCCCAATATTACCCATTACATAACAAAATGAAGTAACTACCCGTTTGAAACAAAACCCACTGAGACTATTATCCACTATTATTATTTATCCGAACAAGACTTATGATCTTAATAATTTAGGATTTGATTATAATCTGAACCAAACCGAAATCTAAACTAGATCCGAAGATTTCTGAAATTAATATAATATGTTAATATAATTTTATATATCAAGGTAATTTATATATTTTATATATCAAACTTGAATGGGTCTAAAAAGTTTAATACCAAAAATTTGAAAATACGAATCAATCGAACCAAAACCGACGGATCCCTAAATGCCCAAACATATGATATATTTAAGAGATCAACATTTGTATTTGTTATTTTACAATCGATAAAGATTATAATGTTACAAAATGTTAAAACCGAACAAACATTAATATAAAAAATTCACTCCGTGCATACGCGCGGATATCACCTAGTTCACATTATTTTAAAATGTAAATCGGTGGTTATCAACGATTTTACGATAATAGTATTATAATATATATATATATATATATATATATATATATATATATATAACAATGTTGTAATTTTATGTGTTTTTTAAAAAAAAATTGATATGTATTATGTTTTTGATATAATTTTATAACAATTTATAAATAAATATTTATCAATTTTATAAATATTTGTAGTTCACCTTGTTTATACTAAGCATTGCTTAGTGAGCCAAGAGCCATTTAACAAGAACCAAATTTGAACCCCCTAATAATAACCCACTAATTCTCTAACTTGCCCAAGTTATTAATTAGAGAAGGATTTTTGCAACGGTGGAGAAGTAATCGACGGAAGGAGAATATTCAATTGATCCAAGCTTGGAATAAAGCGGATGATCGGTGAAGACGCGAGTTGCATGTGTCCACTCTATTCATGTTTGAAATTTTGGGTCAATGATCAAAAGACTAAATAACATAAATAATGTTGCTAAGTCCGGTCTTCATCCACATAAAGGTTTAGGTGCCAACACTCTTAATCATTACTTCTACTTATCCTACCAAAACCCCCATTATAAAGTAAAAACCCTATGATGACCTGAAAAAATCTCATTTAAAAGTGATACAACGTGACTTCACTCTGGGTTCTCATTTAGAACGCCATCCTAGGATCCACAACACCAGAAGCATTGCCTTCACCAGTTACAAGCTGTTCAGGATCCTGAGAGAATATACAATAATCGTTTAATCTTCCTCCATAACTGTGTTTATATATATGGTAAAAGCTGCTTAAATACATACCTCCATTCCCCATTTGATGTAATCTGGAGATTCACAGGCCTTGTATTCATCTACCAAACTCGCAATGATGTCTCTTGCTTCATCAAACTCCGAGAGATCATTGTCCTGTCCATACCACCCATGATCAATAGTCAAAGCTTTGGTGCAATAAACACAAAGTAAAAAAGACGAAACATCTAAAACGGTCAACTTACAAACATGGGAAACTTTCTGTAATTGTCAAGGAAAGCTTGCTTCTTCCTCAGTTTATCATATTGGCTCAAACATTTGCTGAAAAGGTGTCTTATACTTGTGTGGCTTGCTAACATAAGTCCACTGACCTGAAATATCAAATACACAACAATAATGTAAGAGTCTTTAGTCGCATCTTGGTACTAGCAACCTAATATATATATATATATATATATAAGGAACAACGTTAGATTACCCTATGTGCAGTTTGAACATATGGAGACTTCTTGGAAAGTGCAACCTATCAAGAAAAAAAAAATGTGATGCAAGTCCATGGCCAAGTCAGAAGCAATAACTCTCTGCAGACACAGTTTGATTAGAACCTGTATGCTTGCAGGTCCCCACTCAATGAAGTTAACGAGCTTCCTTTCTCGTATCCTCTGCAAACTCTCATGCACCTAGTGAAACAAACAAACACATCAACAAAGACAGAACCAACCGGGAGATAAGTCTGACAAGAATGACAGAGAGGTTACCTGAGTGGGATCGACTTCTCCTTGAATGATATTCAAGATTGATATGTACTTTGCCTGACTAGCTTCTTTGTTTCTAGCATAAGACGACACCATCACATTCTTTGGCTGCAAGAGCCTTCGCATAACATCCAGCACGGTGGTCTTACGAATGGCATTGGCCTGGCGCTCAACAGTCAACGGAGTATACCCTGTCATGAGGAAGTGACACCTCGGCGTTGGGATCAAAGACGCAAGCAACCCAACCAAGTCATTGTTCATGTATCCAGGATAACGCAGTGTCGTTGTGCTAGCAGACATCACAGTAGACACTAACGAATTCGTTTGAGCAAAGGTGGGGTTCGTGAGGTGAAGGCGCTCCACAGCGATTCTAGTCAATGCAGTGTTGTCAAGGACCACAACACAGTCAGCATTCAAGGTAAGTCGCTTCAGTGTGAGGAGTGAGTTGTAGGGCTGGACAACTACATCACTTGTTTCCATCTGGTTGGGGAAGACACTGTATGTCTGAACCAACTTCTTGCTGTAGCGATCGTTTAAAGTCTCCAACAGATAAGAGCCCATACCTTCATTCAGACCACAAGAATCAGCCTGAGAACGTTAACTAAAAAAATGGCTATATCACAACAAGACTTATCATTTAGTAAATGTATTGCCGACTAAACAGCATGGAGAAAGGTCCTTAATCCTATAATAATATTCTCACTGTTTCATATTATATGATATTTTACCCAAATACACAAATATTAGGAAAAAAAACAAGCATCACTAGAATATAATTTAAAACTAAATTTATTTAGTTATAAATAGAAATAATAAAAATACAACTACCTACACAGTTTTTTTTGATAAAAAAAAAAGAAAGTTATTTACATTTGTGCAAACATCTAATATTGTGAAACAACAAAACCTCCCTAAAACATCATCATGTATATTAAAACAGAGAGGGAGTATATGGGATTGCCAAAAAATGCTTAATAAGTCATAACTTCATACAGAAAAGGCCATTCACAGTAGAAGAAGCAGTAAATAAAACACTGAGAGAACCTTAACTTAAGCTTATAAGATTGGAAACTAGACCTTTACAGAGGTAAAAGACTAACATTATAATCTAAAAAAAAAAAATAAGATAAGAGATGAATGAAAACCTGAGCCAGTGCCACCAGCAATGGAGTGACAAAGCACAAAACCCTCAAGACTATCACTTCCATCAGCTTCTCGATCAATCATATCCATTATCTCCTCTTCAACACCTTTCCCCTAAACCCAAATTTACCAACTCATCTAAAAAACCATATTCGATATTTTTTTTTTTCTTTTGTCACAAATCAAAACAAGTCTTAGTTAAAAAAAAAAAAAACCTGGTGATATCCACTGGCCCAGTTATTACCAGCACCACCACCATGATCCGCAACGAAGATGTTCTCATGGTTATAAAGATTCCTGTAGTCACCGTTCTGAATCCCATTGATAACTCTAGGCTCCAAATCAATGAGTAACGCTCGTGGGATATAGTGTTGGTCATCCGCTTGGTAGAAAAACACATCTTTTCTATCACCTCCCTAACAGTTATTATTCAATTTAGGCCCAATCAGTGAGAAATCATGAAACGACGTCGAATCAATTGATAAAAAAAAAAATCAAGGACCTGAGTAGCGAAGTCTTCGAGGATACCGTCTTTGCTGATGCCGTGCTCGAGGCAGAGCTGTTTCCAGAACTCCATCCCGATCTGGTTCCCGCATTGTCCCACTTGCAGCGTTATTATCTCTCGAGGCATCTTCTTCTTATGCTTCCTCTAGGAGAAAAACTAGGGTTTTGGGAGATCGATGATTGAGAAAATGAAATGATGGCGCGGATGACCTTTTTAAAAAGCTAAAAAAAATAAAAATTGCGAGAGATAATTAATTTAAAAGAAAATTTGTGAGGGCAGGGACTGAGTGAGTGAGTCTGGTGGTTCGGTAAAAAGGGGGTTGTGAAGAGAGTTCTGTCGGCATAGCAGCATAGGCACACTCTCAGCTGCTAACCTGCGCTGTTTGTTTTTTGTTCGCAAAATCTTATTGGGCCTACAATCGTATTTTATAGGCCCATTATGCCTTGGGAAAGAATATATCTCATTGGCCTGCGGGTTCGGTTTCTTATGTTAGTTCCGGTCGGTTGAAATCTCGCCACAGTGAACCGGGAAGAAAGTTTTGGTTTTTTGGTTTAAATTGAATAAAATTTAAGAAATTTAGGTTTATTTTAGTTAATTCATTTCAAATTTTTGTTTAAGATTGGTATTAGTTGGTAAAGAAAATAATTAACTTTCTTTAGAAAACCGAATCTAACCGATTACTGAACTGAAACCCGAATTTTTTTTTAGTTGCTGAACGGAACCGAAAACATAAACTTTTCGGTTTGGTTTGGTTCGGTTGATAACCGCGGGCCTACTAGTCATTAGTCTCTCTGAAGTGTACCCTGAGTTTCAAATGAGTATCTATTTGCTCTTTTGATTATTAGTGTAGTACTTGTATTATTGGTGCAATACATAAATCATAAAGCTTAAATCTAAGATTAATACAATCACGTAAACTTCCTTCATTCTTTCAATCTGATATCTTGAGCTCAACTCCTAGTATGTCCTTAACCTTCTCATACGTCACAAACGCAATAGCTATCGATGGCACAACCTGAAAAACAAACACACAAATAACATATCTGATTTAACTCTCATTAAAAAACAGAGAGGATGGTTTTGAGAGACAAACCTTTACAGAGTTTGGGACCAAACCCTTGTACAATGCACCAAAGCCTTCATGTCTAACCGTTTTCCTAAACGCATCAACCATTCCAGAATACTCTATTGGAGCCTTGCCTCCTGTGATAACCGAAGAAGCGTCTTTCCAACCAACCATCTGCATTCTTCTACGAACTACATCAAGAGGGTACGCAACAGTTTGGCCCATTGTTCCAGCAATGGCTCCACATGCAAGCCTTGTTGTCACAGTCAGCTCCGAGGTGTCGTCGTCGATTATCCCAAAAGGTTTTGATTTGACCAAATAGTCTTTTAGAGATTCGTAGACTGCGAAGTTAAGGCCAACGTAGGGAACCTGAGAATTACAAATGCGTTAGTTTTGATGCATTTTTGTACATGTTTAGAGACGATGGGACTTACAACTCCGATTACAGATGGAAGCCATCCTCTGTACAACGCTCTTGGTCCTTCCTGACGCAGCACTGTCGATAGTGCATGGACCATTCCTCTGTATTGATAAGGAGATTTGTCTGTCTGAACAGATACGAAATTTAGAGCAAACAAATGATTCTGACAATAAGCCACAGAACCTATTATCTCTGTCTAAGTAGTGTTGTTGCAACTAATGCTCATGAGATACAGAGATGATTTACCTGGACAGTGAGCCTACCCCGCACCATGTCCATAGGATAAGTGGCTGACATGGCAATTATGCCGGCACAAGCTCCAGCTCCAAGCCGTAAAAGAGGTGTCAGCTGAGCATCATCTGTCCAAAAGAAAATTGCCACAAAAGTAACAGTTAACAAAAATATACACTGAACATGGATAACAACAATCTCCATTACAAATTTAGAAACTATAGCATATCACTAGCTCAAAAAAAATTAGCAACACCTCTCATTAGTTGTTATACATTACTATTGGCTGGTCTAGTAATCACCATAAGATTGGACTTACCGTTCCCTGTTTGCTGCCGGTAAAGGTAGAGTATCCCCCTGTCATTAAAACAAAAGGTCATAAGACTAAGCATTAAAATCAAAGCATAGACAGAAAAAAAAACAACTTCAATCCTTGAAAGGATGCACACACACACAACACAGATAGTAAGATCAGAGAAACATGATCATCATACTTGGAAGCCTGCTCGTAGCTGAAAAACTTGACGGCAGAGTTAGGAACAATACGAGCACAGTTAGCACCATTCCCTTTAAACAATCCACGGAAACCTTCAGTCCTCCATATATACTTCAATCCTTGAATTGTCCCATTGTACTTTATACTATGTGGATTTTGAACCTTAAAAAAATAACACAAAATGCCAATTAAAGCAACATTCCAATAGAAAAAAAGACTCATCAATTTCAATTAAAACAAGATAAGTACAACAAGAACAACACTTGTAGTAAAATCACTGATGCCATTTTATGTTTTTTTTTTCCAATTAAAACACAATTAAAGCAACATTCCAATAGAAACACTCATTAGTTTCAATTAAAACTAGATAAGTACAACAAGAACAACACTTGTAGTAAAATCACTGATGCCATTTTATGTTTTTTTCCAATTAAAACACACAATTAAAGCAACATTCCAATAGAAACACTCATCAATCTCAATAAAACAAGAACAACACCTGTAGTAAAATCACTGATGCCATTTTATGTTTTTTTTTTCCAATTAAAACACAATTAAAGCAACATTCCAATAGAAACATTCATCTAATTCAGTTTAAAACAAGATAAGTACAACACCTGTAATAAAATCTTCAGTCTCTCTAATGGAGCAACAGCTGTCCTCGACCTAAGATCCGACCAAAACAACCATATATGTTTATTAAATCACACAAAAAAAAGAAAAAAGAGAAATTTGCAAAGAGGAACTCACACTCCGCCGGCAACTCCACCGGCGATTAAAGACTTGCAGATCCCAATTACCGCATTGCTCGGACTCTGCACATCCTTCGATGCCATAAAAAGCCTAAAATCCTAAAAACCGAACTGAAACAAATCTAAGATCCGATCTCTTCTCAGTGTCTCCCCTTCGATTGAGTTTTTTTTTTTTTTTAAGGTTGTTTATGTTCTGTGACGGCTCTCTTCTTCGCTTAACTGAAAGTGATGTTTCAACTTTTTGGCAAACAAACGGCTTATTACGCCGTGCAACTGATTATATACTCGGGACACGTGGCGAGCCGTCCACCAGAGCGGTTAAACCGGATAGGTCTTTGTTGTTGAGTTTAATGTGAGCCGTTAGATCTTGTGTTGATCGATCGAGTGGTTTTGAAATGATTTTAGTAAAGTCATTAGAGGAGAAATGTCGACGGGGACCATCATCCTAACCGAAAATGTAGTTGTGAATCTCGTCGGTATTAAGTTAACGGCGCGCGCAACTCCGTTACTTGGTTCTTATCTTATCCTGTTTATATAACAATATATATCTTTTACAATATTAGTTGATTTAGTAATGTTTTTGAATAAATAACTGATAACGATCTCAAAGTTGATAGACCTTGCAAAAAATGTACTTTTCTTTATAGTAAAAGTTTTATTCCATTGAGTAACGTTATAACGGATCCAACAAAATAAAAGTGCGAACAAAATCGATAAGCTTGGAGAGCTCTCTTGTGTAGGCCCAGTAAACATGCTATCTTCTTGAACCCACTAAACTCAAAGCTGGTTATAAATTTATCTGATAACATAATAGAATGAAATGAATTAGCAATTTGACGCTTTTGAACCAAGTAGTGGTAGTCTAGTGGCAATTTCTTGAGGTTTGGTGTGTACCTAAGTTAGTTTTGGGTTTGATTCTTTCTGGAAACTAAATTATCATTACTTGACTAGTTTAGATTTAGGTTTTGACCCAAATGGTTTACATGGTGGATCTGTTATCGGTTCATCCCTAACATTAATCGGAAGGTATTCCAAACTCAGATCAGGCGGTATAGTAGCCAGTCCACCTGTAATATTATATGTGTTCCTCTCGGAACTGACCAGATCAGCCAATAGGATTTATCCAAAAAAAAAATTGACGCTTTTGTATGTTTTTACTTTTACTACGTTAAATGTAAAAAGAAAACAAACTTATCACACCTAGTTTAACTTCTTTAAAAAAAGTTTCAGATCTTTTCATCTATCAAGTTCGTAATTTATTTGTATAAATATATTATTCTTTCTCTTTTTAGCCAATCTTAAGAGAAGAAAAACTATCATAAAAGTAATTAAACGGCAAAGACAGAAACAAATATCGCCAGCTTGGATGTTGTAATAAGACCATACGACCAAAAAACAAAAACTAAAGGAAGAAAACAAAAAACCTTAAAACACTTAAAATAAAAGACACTCACTCACATTGTCAGAAACCTACATCGAGAAACACACTTCCACACACACCACCCCATTCATGAAAAACACCACAGAGAAAACCAAGAAGATGGTTGATGATCATGATCATGATAATGATCGTATACTATGGGATTGTGGGAGTCCACTCTATGACTCCTACGAGCTCGTCTCTCTCACTCACATCATCGAACGCCACTTCATGTATCTCCCCTCTCTCTCCGGCGCCAGAAAAGTTTGTTCTTCTCGTACGCCGCCTGATTTGGGAGATAAGGCGAATCGCACAGCCAGCACCGTCGTGGATCTGTGTTGTTCCTCTGATTCAGCGACAGGTAAATTGTTGGGTGGTGTTTTTGGGATGAAATGGTGGAAGAACAAGAAAAAGGCTGATGTCGTGGAGGAGGTTCACAAGAAGAAGAAGACCAAGAAGGTGTTTCATCGGGTTCTCTCTAGGTTAAGGATTCATACAACAAGACCTGTTTCTACGAATATGTGATTTTTACTCTCCCTTGTAAAAATATAAAAGTATTGTTTGTTTATTTGAAATTTTATCGAATAAATTAACTGTAATGAGAATGTGATTTGAACTCTGTTGCTCCATTGATTAAATGGAGATTTATCACATTTTTCAATATTGCATTATCATCATCATATACTGAACGTTAGAGAGGATGTAGGGCATGTAAAGTAGTGTGAAGTTTTGGATTTTTTTTTTGACTACTAAGTTTGGATTAACAACATGCAATGTACGTTTTTTGTTTTTTGTTTTTTGTTTTTGTTTTTTTAAACACACATGCAATGTACGTTTACGTCATAAAATATGAGATGTAACGCTTTAGAAGCAGTTACAGTACCAACGGTTACTAACAAAAAAAGTATTTAAATAATTTGACAAATTTTGTAATATGCAAAACGCACTTGCGTTTATAGTTTGCAATAAACATTACACATGTCAGTAAATCTGTGCGTTTACATAAGAAAGACCTAAGGAAGTAGAAACAAAACAGGGAAAATCTTAATATTTTATGTGTTTATCGTATAATACTAGTGTTGATTAAAAGTTTAGACAAGAAAAACCTTCTCTATTACTACTATACATATTCATCAGCTTCATTTCAGTTAGAGCATCTCCAATGGTTAGATTTATTTTTGCTTCAAAATTTAAAATTCTTAAAAAATGAAACAATATATTCTCCAATAGTTTTCTTCATTTTTTATTCAAAAAGATATTCTAAGTATATTCTATCACTATTTTATAATATATTATTAATAACAACAGTTTATACTTTTTCAGATCTACTAATTTACCCATTCATTTTGGTTTAACAATAATCCGACCCAATTACTATTTATTATAAGTTAAAATTATTATATGATACAAGTATTACACATAAATTAACAAATAATTTTAGATTTTATAAAGAAACACTAAATACATATATCTCTTAAGTGATTAACCAAAGTATTTTGAAATAAAAATAACCTTATTTTATACTAAGCTCTTCTAAATCGAACATAAAATTCTCAGAAACTAATAATTTCATGTTCTTAGTTATTAACATTTAATAAGATGAAATTAATAATATAAACTGTAAAATTAATTGGATGACATTAACACTTTATTTTTTTAATTACAAAATAATAATAAATAAAAGTTAAGGATTAGTTTGTAAATAAAAAATCCATCTTCAAAAAATGAAGAAGTAAACATTATTTTTTGCAAATTTGAAAAAATACTGTTCAATTCTTCATTAGAGTAAAGTACCATTAGAATTAAAAATGAAGCAAAGAGTGCAAAATAAAACACCCTTGGAGGTGCTCTTAATGTTATTGTTTGCCTGATGATGATGCCTTTTTAGCAAACTGTAGAAATTAATTGTTGGAATTTAGCTAAAAGGAAATGATTTCAATTATTCGTATATATATTAGTAAAGAAAATTTAGATCTCGAATCCATAAGGGGAGTGTCAGAAGAAAAATGTGAACTTGATAGAAAACACAAGTGAATAACAAGGACAAAACATGTGAAGCAGTGTGTATATTGGCTTTGCATTATTTCATGTCTTGTCTGACAATAGTCTAACAAACACATGATTTATAGACCCAGTCAATGATTTAGTCTTGGAAACTTGGTTAATTCATAACTTGGTTTATTTTTATTATTTTGATGTACTGAGAAACTCGCAAACGGGCTTATTGGTTCAAGTTTATTATGGCCCATATAATACAAAATTTTGAACAGAGTCAAATGCTATTGTGTGTTCTCGTTCCGATCACTTTTTCTTTTAGCATATAGTTTTTGGTTTAGCCGTTACAAGATTCCTACATAAAGCAATAAAGCTCAAGATATCAACGAGCATCTTCAAAAGCTTGATTCTTCCTATCCAATTGATACAAGTTATGAATTCCATATGTCAATCATTATAAATTAATATACCAAATACTTTTCCACTGCAAAATAACAAAAAATAGAAATCTATTTCCTACTATCAAAGATTAGTTGAGTTAAAATCAACGTAAAATGTATTGTAAATGAAAATATATTAAGATAAATAATGCTTACTTCTTCGTATGTGGTTAGTAGTAAAGATAGAGATCACATTAAAGTGAAAGTCATAAAAAAACAGTCAAAAGAAGCACACCAAAGAAAAATGTGAGTTATATTCCCACAAAGAAATCAGGAAAGTGGGCCTACCATTGGTGGTTCGTTTGGTGTGATAACAGGTCCCACTATATGTACACATGGGCCACTTTTATTTAACGTTTCTTTCTTTTTGGACCTTTAATTTACGAATATTTCCTTTTCTTGCATCTAATTTTTCTTTATCTTTTTTTTTTCATATTGTTGTTATTTTGCCCAAATTTATAAAAATGCTATAAATATTTTCAAAAATGAGTCTGTCACATCTTTTAACAAAGGCCAAAACCCTGCTTTTCTTTTTACCTCAGTGGTCGCTGACATCGAAGCTAAAAAGAAAAGCTATTACATATACTCTATGGTTGTTATAAAAAGCAAAAGCAAAACTCTTTCTTTTTCTTTATAGTTTGGTTAATTCTTGATTTTGTTGGTGTTGGTCTCTATCTATGTGTTGTAAAATGTCCACCCAGAAACAAAGATAAAAACTCTATAACCACTAAAACATATATACATGTAATGCGTTATTCATCTTAAAAAGTAAAATTTATTTAAAAAACCAATCATTTTGTATTTTTTTTTACAACTATTATTATTGAAAAACCAAAGTAAGTGGTAAAAAGGTACAGGTCAGCATAAATGTACAGACGGCAGAAGATTAGACGGAACTCAGAGTGGATGCTCCGTTTGGTTAGAGTGTGGTTGCGTCACAGCTCAGAGGTGGGAGAATAATTGAAACTAGAAGTAAACGCTCACACTATTAAACGCAGTCGTTTTAATGAACGCCGTTTATTTCTTTTTATTACCCAAGTGAATATTTTTATACTCTTGTCTGCTTACTACCCGTGTGAAAAGGAGCGAGAATTGCAGAAAAAACATAGCAAAAACCCAGAAGAGTTTTTTTTTCTTTCTTTCTCCCAACAAGACCAAACTAGAGAACAAGTAACCATAAAAGGCAAACAGAGAGAGAGAGAAAGAGATTCACAAGTTTGGTTACTTTATTTTTACTCCAAAGTTATGATTTTCACATCTCAGACAGCATTTTCCTCTGTCTTTTTCTCTTTGTGATTTTCTCCTCTTCTTCTTCTTCTTCTTGTTTTGGGTTTTCCAAGAAAACCAAGATACAAAAGAGAGGATCTAGTAAGCACAAGAGAAGCAGCTATAAACCAAATCAAGAAGAAACTTCTGAGCTATAAAGGTTAAGTTTTTTTTTTTTACATTTCTTTCTTCAAAACTCTTTCCTTTTTATATTCATTCACTAACAAGTCATTCTCCTCTCTATCAGACATTTAATTGGAAAGAAAAAAAAATGGCTGAGCCGACAAAACTAAGACTAGTTCGTTGTCCGAAGTGTGAGAATCTCTTATCAGAGCCTGAAGATTCCCCTTTCTTTCAGTGCGGTGGCTGCTTCACCGTCCTTCGTGGTGAGTACTGAGTTCTTAAAAATCAACAATAAAATGCTTAAAACTTTGATGAGTGTGTTTTTTTGGTAGAATCAATGTACAGAATTTTTTTTAGTTTTTTAAACTTTTAAGTTGTTGTTTTTGATGTTCTTAAGACATAAGAGTTTATCAGCTTCTGATCTGTCTTTAAAACAAAAAAAATTAAGTAGTTTTATGTTTATTTTCTTAGTGTACTTCTAAAGAGACTTGTTTTTAAATTCAAATTTTAAGTAGTTTTATGTTTCTTTATGTACTAAATAACAGCCAAAGTGAAGGAGCGTGAAGTAGATTCTGTTTCAGACAAGTCCGTGGAAGATAGAGCCAAACCTGTTTCAGTTAACTCTACTAGCTCCCCTGAGAAACCTATTGCTGATTCTAGTCAAACCTCGTCATCTGACTCTGATGTTCCATCAACTTCTCCATCTTTGAGACACCAACTAAACATTCCAGTGGCCGTTGAGAGTGAGCCTTGTTCAAAAGCTAAGGCTTTGGATGCATTAGGTGATAAAGATGACCCTAAATCTCAATCCGGGAGACAAGAATCCGGTTTGGACCGGTTTAGGAAAAGAACAGCCAAGAGATGTGACTCTGATAGTGCCATCAACATCAACAACAACAGATTGTCTACTTCAATGTATCCTCCTCCTCCTTGTGATGAAGGCACTTCTTCTTCTTCTGGTCCTAACCACTTGCATGAGTTTCAGAAACATTTGAAAGATCAGAGCCGTGAAGCTATTGAGCAAGACAGAGCTGGACTTTTGAGACAGTTGGATAAGCTCAAAGAACAGCTTGTTCAGTCTTGCAATGTCGCTGGTGACCACAAACCTAAAGAACAGCTTCCTCCTGTTTCTTCTTCTTCTTCTACTTCCACTGGGTTGAACAACAAGGCTCCTCCTGTGCGGTTCTACAGTTCAGGAACAGGTCCTTATTACCATCCTGAACCACAGTTTCCTTACAACAACCACAACAGTGATGTCTCTATGCACCATGGTCATGGTCTGATGCATCCTTCTTATGGAAGAGGAGGACCTCATCCATACTTCTCCGGACAGTATCTTGGTAATAACAATGATCTCTTTGACGCATACCCGCAAAACGGACCATTTCATCACTCATCTTGCACTTGTTACCACTGTTGGAGAGGCTCAGTGATCCCTGATGCACCTTACAACGCTGGCTTTTATCCTCCTGAGAGTGTTATGGGCTTTGCTCCACCGCATAATCCTAGAACCTACGCTCCTCCTCCTCGTGGTCTGCATCATCAGCCTCCTCATGGAAGATGGCCTAGTAACAACGCTGCTCAGATGGACTCTCTTTCACGGAATCGTCCAGCTAAAGTTGTGTTATCAGGTGGTTCTCGTCATATCCGTCCTTTGGCAGGTGGTGCTCCTTTCATAACGTGTCAGAACTGCTTTGAGCTTCTTCAACTGCCGAAGAAACCTGAAGCTGGAGGGAAGAAAGAGTTGAAGATGAGATGTGGTGCATGCTCTTGTTTGATAGATTTGTCTGTTGTCAATAACAAGTTTGTTCTCTCTACAAACAACACAACGAGACAAGGAGGAGAGGCTCGTGTAGCTGCTGACTACACTTCTGATGACTATGATCTTCTTGGTTACGTGTTTCATTCCTTAGATGATGAGCCAAGAGATTTGCCAACTGCTCAAGACATGCAAATAGTTCATTCTCATTCCGCTAGCCTCTCAGAAGATGAGCTAAGCTCAGACAGTTTAACAGCTAAACCACTTGACTCCCCTCTTCAGGAAAACTTTGCTAACTACTCTTCAATCAACCACGAGAGGACTGGAGCAGGGAGCCGTAGCTTTAGTTCAGAACAGGAGAGGGTGACACTGAGTAAGACAATGAGACAGAACTCCATGAAGGAGGTCTCACTTGCAAGTGAGATGGAGGTTTCTTTCAATGACTACTCTCATCACAACAGTGGAGTATCTAAAGATCAACATCAAAGATCAAAGAAGAATGGGTTCGCTAGCATTGTGAAGAAAAGCTTCAAGGATCTGACAAAGTCTATTCAGAACGATGAAGGGAACAGAAGCAGTGTTTCTATAAATGGACATAATTTAACAGAACGTATGCTTAGAAAAGCAGAGAAGCTAGCAGGAGCCATTCAGCCAGGAAACTACTGGTATAACATTGTCACTCTTTTATATGATCATGTTATAACATTGTGACTCTTTTATATTATATGATCATATGTTATAACATTGTCACTCTTATAAAATGTGTGTTGTAGGTATGATTATAGAGCTGGATTCTGGGGAGTAATGGGTGGTCCAGGACTTGGAATAATACCGGTAATTTTAACACACATTTTAATATTTGCTTCTTGTCAATATGTTGTTTGAAAATGAAAAAAAAATAATATTTTCTCTTTGTTGTTGTGTTATGTTTTGCAGCCATTCATTGAAGAGTTAAACTTCCCAATACCAGAGAACTGTGCAGGTGGAACAACAGGAGTGTTTGTGAACGGAAGAGAGCTTCACCGTAAAGATTTGGAGTTGCTTGCAGGTAGAGGGCTTCCTCCAGACAGAGATAGATCATACATTGTTGACATTACTGGTAGAGTCATAGATGAAGACACTGGTGAAGAGCTTGATTGCCTTGGAAAACTTGCCCCCACGTAAGCCTTTTTTTTGGCTTTGTTTTTTCTTCTTTACAAGAAAGTGTATCTGACATATGTTTGGTTTTTTTTTGGGGGAATGGTGTAGGATTGAGAAGATGAAGCGTGGGTTTGGGATGAGAACTCCAAAGAGAGTTACGTGAAGGAGAGATGCTTGCGGAGCAAGGCGTCTACAAATTTGTTAAGACACTAGTAATTATTATTTGGTTATTTTTCTCCAAAACTAGTTGTTACCTAGTATCATGTTGAAATCTAAGAACATATAATATCTCCCATCTTTTTTATGTCAACGAAAAGCTTGCTCAATGTGTTGGCCCTCCTTCAAAACATCCAACAAAACAAATTGTAGATTATCTTCCTTGTTTTCCTCTGCTTCATCACTTTCGTCCTCTTCAATGTGTAATCGTAGACTATTTTCCTTGTTTCCCTTTCTATCATCATTTTCGTCCTACTCAATGTGTTTTTCTTCGACATATAAAGTTTCATCCGAGGTATTATCATCCTCTCTGCTGACCGAGGAAGATGCTTGGGTATTGAAGTTTATATGTGCATCGGTATTGCGATTCTCATCCTTTGACTAAAGATAGACGCAGACAACTGCGTGGAAGGTTTACTCTTGACATAGCTTACAAAATTTGTGGCTTGCCGATCACAACTAATGATAACCGGAGAACACTCCAAGGTATTAACCAAATCAGAAGGTAGGTAGCTCAACTTGAGATTGATCAGAGTTAGATTGATTCCAAAGTCCGCACAAACTATCAACTTTAGGTTCTCAAAGGTTGAGTTTGCATCTAAATCCAGTAATCTACCCCCTTTGCTTTATTAGCAAGAAAACTCCAACTTTTAACCGACGAGTTCCACATATCATAAAAAAAGTAGATATGCATCTTATTTCAAAAGATTTTGACAAGCATATTAGGAGAAACAAAGAAGAGATCGTGAGAAAGAAGAAGAAGAACTTTACGGTTTTTTCAAAATAAAGTTAAAACAAAAAAAAGTAAAGAAAATATTTCCAAAATCATTAGTAACCATTTTTAGGCAATATTTCTGGATTTTTTGAATAGGCGCTGTTCGTTTGCAGGTCGCTAGCGTCAGCGACCAACTTCAGCAACTAAACGTTGTTCGTTTACTGGTCGCCGTCTCAGCAACTGATCGCAGCGACCAGACGCTAGCGTTCAGCGATTAAAATTTTTGAACGCTGAAAATTTTAGTGTCAGCGATCAAAACCTTACGACAAAAAAATATATTATTTTATTAATAAAATAAATATGAAAATATAGAAAATAAAAAAAAATAAAAAAATTCAAAAGAAAACATAAAAATCAATAAAATTCATTAAAAATATAGATAAATAAATTATTTTCTAAATAAAATAAATATAATTATACAAAAAATAGAAAAAATAAAAAAATTAGAAAAAATGCAAAAACATAAAAATCAATAAAATTCATAAAAAATATATTAAAATAATTTTTTTTAATAAAATAAATATAATTATACAAAAAATAGAAAAAAATAAAAAGTTATAAAAAACTATAAAAATTATAAATATTATTTTATTCATAAAATAAATATAATTATACAAAAAATCCAAAAAATAAAAAAATTCATGTCATATAATATCTCGTACTTTTAAATGCAGGTCAAAATCTAAATGTGTCTTAAAGTTGCACCAAACCAAACTCAAATCTTTGTGAGGGGCTATACTTTTAAAAAATATAAACAATAAATTATTTTCTAAATAAAATAAATATAATTATACAAAAAATAGAAAAATAAAAAATTTATTAAAAATTATAAATATTAGAAATATTATTTTATTTATAAAATAAATATGAAAATACAGAAAATAAAAATAAAGCAAAAATAGTAATAAATTCAAAAATAGAAAAATCATAAAAAGTCAAAATAAAGCATAAATTCATTAAAAATTAAAAAAAAATCACAAATAAGAATTAAATTATTTTATTAATAAAATAAATATAAAAATATAAAAATAAAAAATTATAACAATTCAAAACAAATCATAAAAATTAATAAAAATCATAAAAAAATCCTAAAAGTCATTATTTAAAAAAATTATTGTACAAATAAAATAAATATAATTATACAAAATATAATTTTTTATAAAAATCATTAGTTTTTTAAATAATAATTAAATAATTTTATCAATAAAATAAATACAATAATACTAAAAATAGAAAAAATCACCAAAAACAAAAAAGAATAACAAACAATAATTTAATTTTTTTATTAATAAAATAAAAATAATAATACAAAAATAGAATAAATTCATAAAAAATCAAAAATAATCATAAATTCATTAAACTTTTGAAAAACGAAAACTAATAAACAAATAATATTTTATTATTAAAATAAATAAAAAATAAAAAAATCACAAAGTATTTATATTATTTTATTAGTAAAATAAGTCTAAAATACATAAATATTAAATCATAAAAATTCAAAAGGAATCTTAAAAGTACTTGTTAAATAAGTTTAATGTTTAGAGTAGCTATAAACTAGTTATCTTTGAGCTATCATTACTATTCTTTTTTCTCTTTAACAATCATAAACTTTCCAATTTTAGCTAATACACACAAAGAACATAACAAATAAAAAAAATCTAAATAGCAGCCAGTCTTTCAGTTACGAATTATCTAATTCAAATTAGAATAATTTATTATCTTAAAATGATTCTCATATATCAGATCAAAGAAAATAAATAAGTGAAATGCTTTTAGCAGCTATTTACAAACCATGTATTAATTTAGCTATAAAAATCCAGAAAATCTCAACCAATAGACACCAAACATTGAACTTATTTTACAAGTACCTTTATAATTTTTCTATTTTCTTTATTTTATACTTATCTTTTAATAATAAAATATTAATACTTTTGACTTTTTGTATTTATGACTTTTTAATAATTTAGTAACTGAAAAAGAATTTTCAAAAAAAAAAAAAAGCTATGATCATATTTTTTTATCAAAAAAACAATAATTTAAATGTAAAGAACTGGTCGCAAGCGACACTGAAACGAACAACTTAGGGACAACCGCTGCAATCAATCGCTGACGCTAGCGACCACCAAACGAACAACTATCAGCGACATCAAGTCGCTGACGCTGGTCGCTGACTCTGGTCGCTGACGCTGGCGACCACGAAACGAACATGACCTATATTTCGGAAGAAACAAGATTTTTGAATGTAAATGTTACCATTGGTAGAAATAGGGTAAAATTTAGATGATGTGATCTGCCACTTTGTAGAATAGGGTAGAAATATTAGATTGTAATCTCTACCAGATTAGATGGAAGCAAGTTCGGCATATTGCGGTTTCTAATTCTATTAGACTTTTGTTTTTTTCGAAGAAGCTACCATCTAATTCACCGTAGATGGTGGATCATATCTTCTACCATCTTTAGAACGTTATTGAAGTTGGTCTTCTAAGCTTATTTTTTTCATCTTTATATTTTTCATAAGTGTTTATGTATCTTTATATATATATATTATTATCCGAAAAATCATTGACAACCACCGATTTATATTTTAAGATAATTTGAATACTTTTTTTTTATTTTGGATAAAATCTGAATACTTATTAAAATTACTTTTATCTTTGTATAAGATTATACCAATAGACGAAAGACAGGTGTTTGAACATTCTCTCTTAACATTGTTTTGGTAGTTTCTCCGTTAAAAAAAAAAAATTTCTCGCTTCTTTTACTCTCTCTCTTACCTTTTCTTTTTCATGGTAAAAAACCCTTGCAGATTCCCTTAGATCGAAGGTCAATTCGGCTCATAGCGCGATTAGGTTTTTATTCCATTTTCGTGTGTTCTCAATACCAATCGTAACGGTCTCTGATTAGAATCATCGCATGGGTGAGAATGGATCATTGGCGGTTTCTCCGAACGGGCTATTACCGGGGAAGGCTGCATCCGTGACACGTCACCTCGACGCGGAGCGATGGTCGAAGGCGGAGGATGTAACCGCTAAGCTAATCGCTTGCATCCAGCCGAATCCTCCTTCGGAAAATCGCCGAAACGCCGTTGCGAGATACGTGCGGAGACTTATCATGGAATGCTTCCCTCCTCTCCAAGTTGAGGTGTGAATTGTGAGAATTGATTCGTATTATTGTTATGATAAGTGACTTTAACTATCACTTTTTTTTTTTGATTGTTAGATCTTTACATTTGGATCGGTTCCGTTGAAGACTTATTTACCAGATGGAGATATTGATTTAACGGCCTTTAGCACGAACCAAAGCTTGAAGGATTCATGGGCTAATTTGGTTCGTGATATGCTTGAGAAGGAAGAGAAGAATCAAAACGCTGAGTTTCGTGTTAAGGAAGTCCAGTACATTCAAGCTGAAGTATGATTGATAGATATATATATCCTAATTTAGTGATTATTCTCATGAGTGTGTTTTATTAATTTAAGTGTTTGTTTTCAGGTGAAGCTAATTAAGTGTCTGGTGGAGAACATTGTGGTTGATATATCTTTTAACCAGATTGGAGGTTTGTGTACTCTATGCTTCCTTGAGGAGGTTAGCTACTAACATTCCTCTCTTTCTGAATTTAGCAGATTATTTGATTGATTTATATATCCCCTCTTTATTTGTGTAGGCTGATTTGTTTATAAACCAGAACCATTTGTTCAAGCGTAGTATCATATTGATTAAAGCTTGGTGTTATTACGAGAGCCGGATTTTGGGAGCTCACCATGGGCTTATTTCAACATATGCTCTTGAGACCTTGGTTCTTTACATATTTCATGTTTTCAACAACTCATTTTCTGGTCCCCTCGAGGTAATAGTCACTGTAATACTACTACGAAACTTGTCTTCAAGAATTCTGGTTCGTTTTTGACTGGATTGCTTGCGTTTTTGTAGGTTCTCTATCGTTTTCTTGAGTTCTTTAGTAAGTTTGATTGGCAGAATTTTTGTATTAGCCTTTGGGGTCCTGTTCCAGTTAGTTCACTACCAGATGTTACAGGTATTTTGTAAAATGCGTTTCATCTCACATTTTTTTTTTGATTGTGTATGTAGTACTGACTGTCTTGCTATGCAATGTTTCGCAGCGGAGCCTCCTCGAAAAGATGTTGGAGAGTTAGGAAAGAGCCAGGTGTTTCTTAAAGATTGTAGTAGAGCTTATGCAGTTAACCCTGTTGCTCAAGAGACACAGGGGCATCCTTTTGTTGCCAAACACTTCAATGTTATAGACCCTTTGCGTGAAAACAACAACCTTGGACGCAGTGTCAGTAAAGGTGCTCCCTGTTTAAGATTTTTGTGCAATATGTGCTTTTATAGTTGAACGCTAATACATATCTGGCCTTGGTAGCTTATTGAAGGTGTTCTGTTATTTATACTGTATGAAGCTAGAAGATGCCCAAACAGGTTGATTTACTTACCTACTTGGAATTTTTTTTTTTGTTGTACAATTGTTTTTGCAGGTAACTTCTTTAGGATACGAAGTGCATTTGCTCTTGGTGCAAAGAAGTTGGCTAGGTTACTTGAGTGCCCTAAGGAGAATTTGATCCATGAGGTTAACCATTTTTTTATGAATACATGGGAAAGACATGGCAGTGGTCGTCGTCCTGATGCTCCTGGAAATGATCTATGGTTATCAAGACTGGGAGATCCTGAGCCTTGTCTTCAAGCTGAAAATGGTAGTAATTCTTCAAGCAGCAAAAGAAACCAAAATTCCGCCCCTCCCAGTATGCCCTCTCGACAGAAAAACGGTGGAACGGAAGTTATATCTAAAACAACGTATCAAACCCAGAAGAACTGTGGTGGTAACTCTTACCAACTTGCTCAGGAAGTTGGGTCTAATCAAAATGCTTCAAATGGTAAGCTTCAGCAAACTGTTAAGCCAGAAATCATGGTGAATAATTTTCATGGAAGGCATCTCTTTGCCAGGACACGGTCTAGCCCTGAGCTTACTGATACATGTGGTGAAGCTCTTTTGCCAGCAAGGCGTAGTAGAGCCTCAGAAGCTGGAAAACGCCTAACTAATTCCACGAGGGCTGATAGTATCAAGGAAAAAAATCTAGAGTCTGAGAGTTTGTCAAGCAGTATCAGAAATGCGGCTGACTCATCTTCAGTTAGGCATACACCGTCCCCTCGAAGTCCTGATAGTACTGTTGACATGAGTAGTGCAGTGAACAGTTATTGTGATGATTTAGGTTCAGTTTCTGTGAATGAAGAATTCTCTGCAACAGGGGAACAGGGAATGCAACAGGAAGAGCAAGATCTTGTTAACTCGATAACATATGTTACCGGGCAAGGTTTTAATGGTCACTTCCCTTTTCCTTTTAATTTTTCTACTGGCCCCCACTTACCGTTTCAGATGACACCTGCCGTCTTAGCTTCAATGGGATATGGTCATAGGAATGTGCCTGGTATTGTTCCTTCTAACCTTCCTTTCATGGAAACACCTTGGAGTACCAATATGCAATTTCCGCAAAACTTTGTGTCTCCACCATTTACCCATTATTTTCCGAGTGGATCCCATCCAATGTCAGAAAACCTGAGCAAATCTGGTAATG
>CAKOAT010128821.1:0-10371 GCA_932364175.1 Eruca vesicaria subsp. sativa | reverse complement strand
TTCAACATCCACCTGTCTTGTATCCTCCTTCTGTTGTAGTGCCACCTGGTTATCTCCAGGGGCGTTTACCATGGGATGGTCTTGGAAGACCTCTTGCTTACACAAATGGAGCTAATCAGCTCATGACCTACGGACCTCGTCTTGTACCCGTTGCTCCTGTTTCCACCAGGCCACCTAATAATATTTATCCTCGTTATGCGAATGAAACTCCCAGATATCGAAGTGGGACGGGGACCTATTTTCCAAATCCTGTAAGAACTGCGTCCCTTCTTTGAGTTTCCATTATATTCCGTTGCGTGCAATCAAGTTACAAATTTCGTTTTTGTTGTCTGGCTTAAGGCATGAAGAGGAAATTTTATGTTATTTTATTATTGATAAAATATTTGACAGTCTTATGGCTTATGCGTGTTGAATGAATTCACAGCAGTTTTGTCTGCTTACTTTACTTGCATTCAAGTCTGCTACTTAGTTTAGGCATGTTTCAGTCTGTGCTTGTGGATCTTGTTCGTTCTATCGTTCAGTCTTGTGCTTGTGCATTGCCATCTCCTTCTTTATTGATTGTATGTCTTTCGTTTATTTGTATATTAAGATATAGCATTCATGACGGTTTTGGATTTGTCACACTGCTCTAAACTGTTTTTTTTCGGTATTTGTTGCAGAGAAGGGAGCAGCGGCCTACATCTGGCATGAGGCGAGGGAATAATTATGGACATGACAGAAACGACCATCAAAGCGAGAGAGAAGGAAAATGGAACGCAGGTTCAAAGGCACGGGCCTCTGGACGTAGTAGTAGCTACAACAATCGTAATCAAGTTGATAATAATAAGCCAAGGCAAGACCACCGATCCGATAGGCAATGGGTGTCATCGTCGTATAGGCATGAATCATCCTCATATTCGTCTCACCAACCTCCTATGCGCTCACAAGATGCTTCTGGGAATGTGGCGTATAGCATATACAGACTGCCACATGGCATGAAGCAGAACAGTGAGGGACACAACCCTCCTCCATCTGCCATGATGTTTTATCCGTACGATCAGAACAACTCTGTGGATGAAGCACCGCATCTTAATGACGGCAACCATTCAGCTGGTGGTGAGGCATTTGAAGATCAGCAGCCAAGGTATCGTCGTGGTTCTCACACTGATGATCCTTCCTCGCCTCGCTTCCCTAGGTAACTTCCATTTCACAAAAGTTTGGTTTCAGAGTGAGACAGTACACTCTTGATCAGATAGATTTTTCTCACCAAACAGGGGAAAGTAACATCAATGAGGGTGGTCAAGTTTGGCTGGAATAAACTCAAGAACTTGGAGGAAGCAGTGTGATCACCTTCACTAGTGATTTTTGGACAAATCAATCAAAAAAAGCGAAAAAGCTGTGAAGACGTGAAAGGAAGAGTGAAGACAGGAATTGATCAACAAAGAAAGAAAGCAAGTCAAGGGTAAGAGGTAAGCATCACTCAGCGATCCAACCTGGTTAAGAAAACGCAACGCAGAGATCCTACAGGTAGCTGGTTAAAAACACGTAGGACTCTTTAGGTAACTTTTTTTTTTCTGTCTCTTTTTCCATAGAAAATGTAGACTTTCCACAAAGAGAAACTAGTGGAATTCAGGGCTTATCGTCAATCATGTTTTTATAAAACATTCAAGAAATAATGTGTCTGCTTTCTCTATAGAACAAAAAAGAAACAAAAGAAAATCGTACACTTTTAGCTGTACTTGTAGTTTTTGTTTTGATTATTAACCATCATCATGGCAGAAAAATTACCCTCTGTAGGTCAAATGTGTTTGTCGGGCCTGGCCTGAATACTGCTGTTGTCCTTTGCTTGTTGGACTATTTGTGAGCTTAGAGTGGAAGGGCGTCAAGTAACATTGAGTAGTGAGATAAAATTTCTCACTATTTATATATATCTTAGAAGAAAGTTCGAAGTGAAGCCACTCGTTATGAGAAGAATTTTTGATTTGATCATGGTATAATTTTTAGTAGAGAGGTGGTCCTGATGAAAGAGAATGAACAAATGCCATTCCAAAAGAGTTACAAAGAGCCCATGCCTTGTCGTCGTAACACAACAATCAGCAACTTGACTAACAACGTGTATATATAAACATATATTGGTTTGGTGTCGAATTTTATTGCAGGGGTAAATTATAATCTCTTTTGGATTATAAGCAATAACATAAGAAAACACAATTAGAGGGAAAAGACAAGGAAGATTGATTAATGATTTTTTTACATTGTAAGACATTTTTTGTCTTTGTAATAATATAGAAAGACACTTTCTACTTGTTACACACTTTCTGTGTGTGGTTTGTCAAACATACTCTCCAACTACACTTATTCTCATTACACATCGAACCAAAAATTAATTGTTTTGTTTTAAAAATAAATAAATTAAAATGCAAAATATGGACATCACTTTCCCAAAATCCATGCTCTCTCATTCTCAATCTCTTCGTTTTCAATCTCTGCAACATCAATTGACTCTAAAAACTCTCCAATTCATCGTTAAAGCTTCGATCTTGAGAGACCTGCTGACTTATAGGAAACCAATTTCGACCCAAAGGATCTCATATGCTTTGTGGTGACAGCGGTCCCAAAACTTCTCAACAATGTCGTAACTCAGAGAAATATTATTTGTGAATAAAACTTCAATTGCGTGACCATAGCTCCGGTGACGAAACTTCAGATCTGGAGAAGATGAGTTTAGATTTCAACTTCAGGTTAGAGGTAGAGGAAGGACCATATGAGAAAGTAACTCCGGCATTATGGTGATGGTTGTGGAGAGAGAAAACGTGAAGTTAGTTTTCGTCTTCGTGCCTCTGAAAGTTTGTTGCAGGTGGTGTGGTGTGGATGGTGGAGGTGTGGATAGAGTGTGTGTTGACGGTGGATGTGGTTGGTGTGGACAATGGTTGTATGGATGTGGTTGGTGTGGACAACATTTGTTTCAGCTTTTGCAGTTTATACATTTTATCATTATCTTTGATCGGCTTATATTCATTTCTCTTCTGCAGCCCCACATGTTGACGGCACATTCAGTTTAGGCTCACATAATTTTGTTTCTTCTACTGCACTAAGAGATGTTTACTCGAAATTCAATTCAGGCTCTTCCGTGTAACTGTTGATCTCAGCAACTTATTTCCAAAGATTCAAATCAAAAAGATAACAAAGGTAAAAACATGTCTTTTTCTTTGATGAATCTCTTTTACAAATCTGTGAGACATGTGTTCACAACTTGCATCCACAACTCGCTCATCCACAATTCCTCAATCCACAATTTTCTCGTACAGATTGTATTTCCTTCTTTATATAATCATAGATAATTTGTATATATGTTTAATGTTTATATTTTTTAATTATCTAATTTTCCATTTAATATACTATTGTATAGTGTAACTTATTGAATCGAAATAACATTTTCAGAGATTTTTGAAAATTTGTATTTATGTGTAAACCGTGGAAGATGCAACTCCTCAAGTGATTAGGAGTGGTGAGGTGGCAGTGAGTCCAGCTTCTCTGGCATCAAATGGACACTTTCCATTTGATGCTTCAGATATGGTAATGGATGCTTCAGTGCTTGATTCCACGTTAATTTCTGATGTTGGAGGAGAAGGAGGAGGAGCTGGGAATCCAGGAGATTCTCTCAGGTCATTTGATCAGATTCCCCTGGAATTTTAGCCTTTATGAACCCTACGAAAAGATCGTACTTTTCCAATAAACACTTATTGTACTTAAGTTTAGACTCTTTAATTTAGACTCTTTAGTTTATTTTAAAATATCTAACCACATTAAAAATTTATACTAATTAATGTTAAATTTATTTTCATGATATATGGACATCAGTTATAGTTTTCCAACGAGTAATTTAATAAAACTCATATACCACCTATATCAAAGAATTAAACCCTATGAAATCTCTATATTCTAGAGAAATTGAGACAACAAATGTGTTAGAAATATTTAATTTTCATCCTATATATGTGCTGGATGCATCTATGCATTAAAAGAAAAATAACATTTTTTTTTCTAATTTATCTTGAAATTTGTGGATTAACCAACCCCCTACAAAAAGATCGAGTTTTTCCGTTAATTATTATATACAAGAAGTTAGGCTCTTTCTTGTTGATTAAAAACTTTATAATCACATTATACATTTATATTAATACATTTTTAACTTATTTTAATGCTACATGGGCAACGTTTCTAATATTTTAAAGAGTATTTTAATAAAACTTAATATTTCAACTAATTCAGTGGACTAACCACTGTAAAATCTGTATTTGTTTTGGAGAAAATGAGACAATTAAGCTCTCAGCACTCTTTAATCTTTATCACATGTCAGTGCATTATGAATTTATGCATTAAAATAAAATATCATTTTTTAATTTATCTTACCAAAAGATCTAGTTTTTTTTTCTAATAAATGTTATATGTACTTATGTACTAATAGCCTCATTAATGTTGTTTTTAAAATACCTTACCACATTCAAAATTTATATCAATGCACTAAATTTATGTTAATGGTACACGGGCATCAATTTTAATTTCAAGAGAAGAATTTACTAAAATTTCAGATAACATTAAAATCAATAAACTGAACCCTATAAAATCTCTATTTTCTAGAGAAAGTTGGGCAACTAAGGTATCAAATCTCTTCGATATTCATCATATATCAGTGCTGGATGTAGCTATGTATAAATATAAAAATTCCATATTTTTATAATTTATCTTGAAATCTGTGGGTCAACCACCCTACGAAAAGATCAAATTTTTCCAATAGACACTATTTGTACTTAAGTTTAGATTCTTTAGTTTATTTTAAAAATATCTAAAAACATTAAAAATGTATACTAATTAATGTTAAATTTATTTTTATCATAGATGGACATCAGTTATAATTTCTAACGAGTAATTTAATAAAACTCATATACCACCTATATCAAAAAATTAAACCCTATGAAATTTCTATATTTAAGAGAAATTGAGACAACAAAGGTGTTAGACATATTTAATATTCATCCTATATATGTGCTGAATGCATCTATGCATTAAAAGAAAAATATCATTTTTCTAGTTTATTTTGAAATGTGTGGGTTAATCCTTACAAAGAGATCGAGTTTTTCTGTTAATTATTATATACAAAAGGCTAGGCTCTTTCTTGTTGATTAAAAACTTCCTAATCACATTATAGAATTATATTAATATATTTTAAACTTATTTTCATGGTCCAAGGGCAGAATTTCTAATATTTTAAAGAGTATTTTAATAAAATTTAATATTTCAACTAATTCAGTGGACTAACCAGTGTAAAATCTGTAATTTTTGGAGAAATGAGACAATTAAGCTCTGAGCACTCTTTAATCTTCATCACATGTCAGTGCATTAGAAGTTATGCATTATAACAAAATAATAAATTATTAATTTATCTTACAAAAATATTGAGTTTTATTCTAATAAATGCTATATGTACTAATAGGCTCATTAATGCTATTTTAAAAATACATATCCACATTCAAAATTTATATTAATGCACTAAATTTATGTTCATGGTACATGAGCATCAACTTTAATTTCTACAAAAGAATTTAATAAAATTTCAGATACCACCAAAATCAATAAACTAAACCCTATGAAATCTCTATTTTCTAGAGAAATTTGGACAACTAAGGTATCAAATCTCTTCGATATTCATCATATATCAGTGCTGGTTGTACCTATGAAAAAATATAAAAATTCCATATTTTTCTAATTTATCTTGAAATCTGTGGGTTAACCCCTATGAAATCTCTATATTCTAGAGAAATTGAGACAACAAAGATGTTAGACATCTTTAATATTCATCCTATATATGTGCTGGATGCATCTATGCATTAAAAGAAAAATATCAGTTTTTTTTCTAATTTATTTTGAAATTTGTGGGTTAACCCCTACAAAAAGATCGATTTTTTCCGTTAATTATTATATACAAAAGGTTAGGCTCTTTCTTGTTGATCAAAAACTTCCTAATCACATTATACATTTATATTAATATATTTTAAACTTATTTTCATGGTACATGGGCAAGGTTTCTAATATTTAAAAGAATATTTTAATAAAACTTAATATTTCAACTAATTCAATGGACTAACCACTGTAAAATCTGTATTTTTTTTTGGAGAAAATGAGACAATTAAGCTTTTAACACTCTTTAATCTTCATCACAGTTCAGGGCATTATGAAGTTATGCATTATAACAAAATACCATATTTTTAGTTTATCTTACCAAAATATCAAGTTTTTTTTTAATAAATGCTATATGTACTAATAGCCTCATTAATATTATTTTAAAAATACATAACCACATTAAAAATTTATATTAATGTACTAAATTTATGTTCATGTTATATGAGCATCAATTTTAATTTCAACAGAAGAATTTAATAAAATTTTAGATACCACCAAAATCAATAAACTAAACTCTATGAAATCTCTATTTTCTAGAGAAATTTAGACAACTAAGGTATCAAATCTCTTTGATATTCACCATATATCAGTGCTGGATGTAGCTATGCATAAATATATAAATTCCATTTTTTTTTAATTTATCTTGAAATTTGTGGGTTAACCCATACGAAAAGTTCGAATTTTTCCAATAAACACTATTTGTACTTAAGTTTAGATTCTTTAGTTTATTTTTAAAATATCTAACCAATTTAAAAATTTATAATAATTAGTGTTAAATTTATTTTCATGATACATGGACATTAGTTACAGTTTTCCTACGAGTAATTTAATAAAACTCATATACCACCTATATCAAAGAATTAAACAGTATGAAATCTCTATATTCTAGAGAAATTGGGACAACAAAGGCGTTAAACATATTTAATATTCATCCTATATATGTTCTAGATGCATCTATGCATTAAAAGAAAAATATCATTTTTTCTAATTTATTTTGAAATTTTTGGGTTAACCCCTACAAAAAGATCGAGTTTTCTATTAATTATTATATACAAAAATTAGGCTCTTTATTGTTGATTAAAAATTTCCTAATCACATTAAAAATTTATATTAATATATTTTAAACTTATTTTCAAGGTACATGGGCAACGTTTCTAATATTATAAAGAATATTTTAATAAAACTGAATATTTAGAAAATATGAAAATTTTGTTTTAATACATATTTGCATCATTCACTGACATTTAATGAAGTTTAAAGAGGTTTTAGACCTTAGGTGTTCATGTTTCTCCGGAAAATAGAATTTCTTTTATAGGGGTTTGTCCACTGATAAAGTGGTATATGAAATTTAAGTAAATTATCTGTTCGAAAATTTGAAATGATGTCCATGTACCATGAAAATAATTTTAAAATACACTAATAAAAATTTAGAATGTGATTGGGTAATTTTCATCAAAAATAAAGAGCCTAAACTTCTTAATATAGCATTTATCGAAAAACTAGATTTTCTATAAGGGTTAACCCACAATTTTCAAGAAAAAATAAAAAAATATGAAAATTTTGTATTAATCCATATTTTCATCATTCACTGACATAGTATGAAGGTTAAAGAGGTTTGAGACCTTAGGTGTTCATGTTTCTTCAGAAAATAGAATTTGTTTTATAGGGGGTTTGTCCATTGATTAAGTGGTACATGGAATTTAAATAAATTACCTGTTGATAATTTGAAATGATATCCATGTACCATGAAAATAATTTTAACATACACCAATACAAATTTAGAATGTGATCGGGTAATTTTCATAAAAAATAAAGAGCCTAAACTTCTTAATACAACATTTATCGAAAAACTTGATTTTCTGGAGGGGATAACCTACATATTTCAAGAAAAGTTAGAAAATATGAAAATTTTGTTTTAATGCATATCTGCATCATTCACTAACATAGTATGAAAGTTAAAGAGGTTTGAGACCTTAGGTGTTCATGTTTCTCCAGAAAATGTATTTATTTTATAGGGGATTTATTCACTGATTAAGTGGTATATGAAATTTAAATAAATTACATGTTGAAAAATTTGAAATGATGTACATCTACCATGAAAATAATTTTAACATACATTAATACAAATTTAGGATGTGATTGGGTAATTTTCATCAAAAATAAAGAGCTTAAACTTCTTAATATAACATTTATCGAAAAACTCGATTTTCTGTAGGAGACCCACACATTTCGAGGAAAAAATTTAAAATATGAAAATTTTGTTTTAATGAATATTTGCATCATTCACTAACATAGTATGAAGGTTAAAGAGATTTGAGACCTTAGGTATTCAAGTTTCTCCAGAAAATAGAATTTTCTTTATAGGGGGTTGTCTACTGATTAAGTGGTGTATGAAATTTAAATAAATTACATGTTGGAAAATTAGAGATGATATCCATGTACTACGTAAATAAGCTTACCATACATTAATATAAGTTTCCAGTGTGCTTAGGTATTTTTAAATGGCACGAAAGAGGCTAAACTTTTGTATATATAGCATTTATTGGAAAACTCAATCTTTTCGTAGAGGTTAACCTACATATTTCAAAAAATTGGAAAATATGATAATTTTGTTTTCATGCATAATTTCATCGTGCACTGACATATGATGGAGATTAAAGAGGTGTGTGGCCTTAATAAATCATTGATCGACAAAGTCGATTTTCTGTAAAGGTTAACCCACATATTTCAAGAAAAATTAAAAAATATGAAAATTTTGTTTTAATGCATATTTGCATAATTCACTGACATAGTATGAAGGTTAAAGAGGTTTGAGACCTTAGGTGTTCATGTTTCTCAAGAAAATAGAATTTTCTTTATAGGGGGTTTATCCACTGATTAAGTGGTATATGAAATTTAAATAAATTACATGTTGAAAAATTTGAAATGATGTCCATCTACCATGAAATGAATTTTTAACATACATTAATAGAAATTTAGAATGTAATTAGGTAATTTTCATCAACAATAAAGAGCCTAAATTTTTTAATATAGCATTTATAAAAAAACTTGAATGATGCAAATATGCATTAAAACAAAATTTTCATATTTTTTATTTTCTCGAAATATGTGGGTTAACCCCTTCAGAAAATCTATTTTTTTGATAAATGCTATATTAAGAAGTTTAGGCTCTTTATTGTTGATTAAACTTACCCAATTACATTCTAAATTTGTATTAATGTATGTTAAAATTATTTTCATGATACATGGACATCATTTCAAATTTTCCAGCAGGTAATTTATTTATATTTGATATACCACTTAATCAATGGACAAAGCCCCTATAAAAGAAATTCTAATTTCTGGAGAAACATGAACATCTAAGGTCTCAAACCTATTTAAGCTTCATACTATGTCAGTGAATGATGCAAATATGCATTTAAAAAAAATTCATATTTTCTAATTTTTCTCGAAATATGTAGGTTAACCCCTACAGAAAATCTAGTTTTTTCGATAAATGCTATATTAAGAAGTTTAGGCTCTTTATTGTTGATTAAATTACTCAATCACATTATAAATTTGTATTAATGTATGTTAAAATTATTTTCATCGTACATGGACATCATTTCAATGTTTCCAACAAGTAATTTATTAAATTTCATATACCAGTTAATCAGTGGACAAAGCCCCTACAAAAGAAATTCTATTTTCTCGAGAAACATGAACACCTAAGGTCTCAAACCTATTTAACCTTCACACTATGTCAATGATTGATGCAAATATGAATTAAAACAAATTATTTCTATTTTCCAAATTTTTTTTGGAATATGTGAGTTAACCCATACACAAAATCTAGTTTTTTTTGATAAATGCTATATTAAGAAGATTAGGCTCTTTATTGTTGATTAAAATTACTCAATAACATTCTAAATTTGTATTAATGTATGTTAAAATTATTTTCATCGTACATAGACATCATTTCAATTTTTTCAAACAGGTAATTTATTAAACTTCATAAACCACTTAATCATTGGACAAAGCCCCTATAAAAGAAATTATATTTTCTGGAGAAACATGAACACCTAAGGTCTCAAACCTCTTTAACCTTCATACTATGTCAGTGAATGATACAAATATGAATTAAATTTTTTTTTTCATATTTTTTATTTTTTCTTGAAATATGTGGGTTAACCCCTACAGAAAATCTAGTTTTTTCGATAAATGCTATACTAAGAAGTTTAGGCTCTTTATTGTTGATTAAAATTACTCAATCACATTCTAAATTTGTATTAATGTATGTTAAAATTATTATCATCGTACATGGACATCATTTCAATTTTTCCAACGGGTAATTTATTAAATTTCATATACCAATTAATCAGTGGACAAAGCCCCTACAAAAGAAATTCTATTTTCTCGAGAAACATGAACACCTAAGGTCTCAAACCTCTT
>CAKOAT010128710.1:0-76051 GCA_932364175.1 Eruca vesicaria subsp. sativa | reverse complement strand
GATAAATGCAATCTATAATTTCTAGAGAAATGGGAACATATAAGGTCCCAAACCTCTTTCATCTTCATACTATTTCATAAAATGATGCAAATATTCATTAAAACAAAAATAAAAAAATTTCTAATTTTTCTTCAAATATGTAGGTTAACCCCTTTGAAAAAAATGAATTTTTGATAAATGAAATCTAGACTCTTTAGTGCTTTTTAAATATACCAGACCACACTCTAAATGTATATTAACATAGGCTAAACATATTTTCATGGTACATGGTCATTATTTCTAACTTTCCAGCGAGTAATTTATTTAAACTTCATATACCATCTAATTAGTGTACTAACCAATATAAAATATCTATTTTCTAGAGAAATAGGAACATATAAGGTCTCAAACCTATTTCATCTTCATAGTATGTCAGAGAATGATGCAAATATTCAGTTAAACAAAAATAAAAAAATTTCTAATTTTTCTTGAAATATGTAGGTTAACACCTTTAAAAAAATTGAATTTTTGGATAAATGCAATCTATAATTTCTAGAGAAATGGGAACATATAAGGTCTAAAACCNAAAAAAAATTCTAATTTTTCTTGAAATATGTAGGTTAACCCCTTTGAAAAAATTGAACTTTTGGATAAATGAAATCTAGACTCTTTAGTGGTTGTTAAAAATACCAAACCACACTCTAAATGTATATTAACATTGGCTAAACATATTTTCATGGTACATGGTCATTATTTCTAACTTTCCAGCGAGTAATTTATTTAAACTTCATATACGATCTAATTAGTGTACTAACCAATATAAAATATCTATTTTCTAGAGAAATGGGAACATATAAGGTCTCAAACCTCTTGCATCTTCATACTATGTCAGAGAATGATGCAAATATTCAGTAAAACAAAAATAAATAAATAATTAATTTTTCTTGAAATATGTAGGTTAACACCTTTGAAAAAATTGAATTTTCGGATAAATGCAATCTATAATTTCTAGAGAAATGGGAACATATAAGGTCCCAAACCTCTTTCATCTTCATACTATGTCAGAAAATGATGCAAATATTCATTAAAACCAAAATAAAAAAAAATCTAATTTTTCTTGAAATACGTAGGTTAACCCCTTTGAAAAAATTGAATTTTTGGATAAATGCAATCTATAATTTCTAGAGAAATGGGAACATATAAGGTCTCGAACATCTTTCATCTTCATAATTTGTCAGAAAATGATTCAAATATTCATTAAAACAAAAATAAAATAATTTCTAATTTTTCTTGAAATATATAGGTTAACCTAGACTCTTTAGTGTGTTTTAAAAATACCAAACCAAACTCTAAATGTATATTAACATAGTCTAAACATATTTTCATGGTACATGGTCATCATTTCTAACTTTCCAACGAGTAATTTATTTAAACTTCATATACGATCTAATTAGTGTACTAACCAATATAAATCTCTATTTTCTAAAGAAATGGGAAAATATAAAGTCTCAAACCTCTTTCATCTTCATACTATGTCAGAGAATGATGAAAATATTCAGTAAAACAAAAATAAAAAAATTCCTAATTTTTCTTGAAATATGTAGGTTAACCCCTTTGAAAAAACTAAATCTTTGGATAAATGCAATCTATAATTTCTAGAGAAATGGGAACATATATGGTCTCAAACCTCTTTCATCTTCATACTATGTCATAAAATGATGCAAATATTCAGTAAAACAAAAATAAAATAAAAATTCTAATTTTTCTTGAAATATGTAGGTTAACCCATTTGAAAAAAAATGAATTTTTTGATAAATGAAATCAATAATTTTTAGACACTTTAGTGTTGTTTAAAAATACCAAACAACACTCTAAATGTATATTAACATAGGCTAAACATATTTTCATAATACATGGTCATCATTTCTAACTTTCCAACGAGTAATTTATTTAAACTTCATATACAATCTAATTAGTGTACTAACCAATATAAAATCTCTATTTTCTAGAAAAATGGTAACATATAAGGTCTCAAACCTATTTCATCTTCATACTATGTCATAGAATGATGCAAATATTCAGTAAAACAAAAATAAAAAAATTTCTAATTTTTCTTGAAATATGTAGGTTAACCCCTTTGAAAAAAAAAAATTTGGATAAATGCAATCTATAATTTCTAGAGAAATGGGAACATATAAGGTCTCAAACATCTTTCATCTTCATAATTTTTCAGAAAATGATTCAAATATTCATTAAAACAAAAATAAAAAAATTTCTAATTTTTCTTGAAATATGTAGGTTAACCCCTTTGAAAAAATTGAATTTTTGGAAAAATGAAATCTAGACTCTTTACTGTTGTTAAAAAATCCAAACCACACTCTAAATGTATATTAACATAGGCTAAACATATTTTCATGTTACATGGTCATCATTTCTGACTTTCTAACGAGTAATTTATTTAAACTTCATATACGATCTAATTAGTGTACTAACCAATATAAAATCTCTATTTTCTAGAATAATGGGAACATATAAGGTCTCAAACCTCTTTCATCTTCATACTATGTCAGAGAATGATGCAAATATTCAGTAAAACAAAAAATAAAAAAAATTCTAATTTTTCTTGAAATATGTAGGTTAACACCTTTGAAAAAATTGAATTTTTGGATAAATGCAATCTAAAATTTCTAGAGATATGGGAACATATAAGGTCTCAAACCTCTTTCATCTTCATACTATGTCAGAGAATGATGCAAATATTCAGTAAAACAAAAAATAAAAAAAATTCTAATTTTTCTTGAAATATGTAGGTTAACACCTTTGAAAAAATTGAATTTTTGGATAAATGCAATCTATAATTTCTAGAGAAACGGGAACATATAAGGTCTCAAACCTCTTTCATCTTCATACTATGTCAGAAAATGATGCAAATATTCATTAAAACAAAAATAAAAAAATTTCTAATTTTTCTTGAAATATGTAGGTTCCCTTTGAAAAAATTGAACTTTTGGATAAATGAAATCTAGACTCTTTAGTGGTTGTTAAAAATACCAAACCACACTCTAAATGTATATTAACATAGCCTAAACATATTTTCATGGTACATGGTCATTATTTCTAACTTTCCAACGAGTAATTTACTTAAACTTCATATACGATCTAATTAGTGTACTAACCAATATAAAATATCTATTTTCTAGAGAAATGGGAACATATAAGGTCTCAAACCTCTTGCATCTTCATACTATGTCAGAGAATGATGCAAATATTCAGTAAAACAAAAATTAAAAAATTTCTAATTTTTCTTGAAATTTGTAGGTTAACACCTTTGAAAAAATTGAATTTTTGGATAAATGCAATCTATAATTTCTAGAGAAATGGGAACATATAAGGTCTCAAACCTCTTTCATCTTCATACTATGTCAGAAAATAATGCAAATATTCATTAAAACAAAAATAAAAAAATTTCTAATTTTTCTTGAAATTTGTAGGTTAACACCTTTGAAAAAATTGAATTTTTGGATAAATGCAATCTATAATTTCTAGAGAAATGGGAACATATAAGGTCTCAAACCTCTTTCATCTTCATACTATGTCAGAAAATAATGCAAATATTCATTAAAACAAAAATAAAAAAATTTCTAATTTTTCTTGAAATATGTAGGTTAACACCTTTGAAAAAATTGAATTTTTGGATAAATGCAATCTAAAATTTCTAGAGATATGGGGACATATAAGGTCTCAAACCTCTTTCATCTTCATACTATGTCAGAAAATGATGCAAATATTCATTAAAACAAAAATAAAAAATTTCTAATTTTTCTTGAAATATGTAGGTTAACCCCTTTGAAAAAATTGAATTTTTGGATAAATGAAATCTAGACTCTTTAGTGGTTTTTTTAAAATACCAAACCACACTCTAAATGTATATTAACATAGGCTAAACATATTTTCCTGGTACATGGTCATCATTTCTAACTTTCCAACGAGTAATTTATTTAAACTTCATATACGATCTAATTAGTGTACTAACCACTATAAAATCTCTATTTTCTAGAGAAATGTGAACATATAAGGTCTCAAACCTCTTTAATCTTCATACTATGTCACAGAATGATGCAAGTATTCAGTAAAACAATAATTAAAAAAAAATCTAATTTTTCTTGAAATATGAAGGTTAACCCCTTTCAAAAATTGAATTTTTGGATAAATGCAATCTATAATTTCTAGAGAAACGGGAACATATAAGGTCTCAAAACTCTTTCATCTTCATACTATGTCAGAAAATGATGCAAATATTCATTAAAACAAAAATAAAAAAAATTCTAATTTTTCTTGAAATATGTAGGTTAACCCCTTTGAAAAAATTGAACTTTTGGATAAATGAAATCTAGACTCTTTAGTGGTTGTTAAAAATACCAAACCACATTCTAAATGTATATTAACATAACCTAAACATATTTTCATGGTACATGGTCATTATTTCTAACTTTCCAACGTGTAATTTATTTAAACTTCATGTACGATCTAATTAGTGTACTAACCAATATAAAATATCTATTTTCTAGAGAAATGGGAACATATAAGGTCTCAAACCTCTTGTATCTTCATACTATGTCAGAGAATGATGCAAATATTCAGTAAAACAAAAATTAAAAAAATTTCTATTTTTTCTTGAAATTTGTAGGTTAACACCTTTGAAAAAAATGAATTTTTGGATAAATGCAATCTATAATTTCTAGAGAAATGGGAACATATAAGGTCTCAAACCTCTTTCATCTTCATACTATTTCAGAAAATAATGCAAATATTCATTAAAACAAAAATAAAAAAAAATTCTAATTTTTCTTGAAATATGTAGGTTAACCCCTTTGAAAAAATTGAATTTTTGGATAAATGAAATCTAGACTCTTTAGTGGTTTTTTAAAATACCAAACCACACTCTAAATGTATATTAACATAGGCTAAACATATTTTCATGGTACATGGTCATCATTTCTAACTTTCCAACGAGTAATTTATTTAAACTTCATATACGATCTAATTAGTGTACTAACCACTATAAAATCTCTATTTTCTAGAGAAATGTGAACATATAAGGTCTCAAACCTCTTTAATCTTCATACTATGTCACAGAATGATGCAATTATTCAGTAAAACAAAAATTAAAAAAAAAAATCTAATTTTTCTTGAAATATGAAGGTTAACCCCTTTCAAAAATTGAATTTTTGGATAAATGCAATCTATAATTTCTAGAGAAATGGGAACATATAAGGTCTCAAACCTCTTTCATCTTCATACTATGTCAGAAAATGATGCAAATATTCATTAAAACAAAAATAAAAAAATTTCTAATTTTTCTTGAAATATCTAGGTTAACCCCTTTGAAAAAAATGAACTTTTGGATAAATGAAATCTAGACTCTTTAGTGTTGTTTCAAAATAGCAAACCACACTCTAAATAAATATTAACATAGGCTAAACATATTTTCATGGTACATGGTCATCATTTCTAACTTTCCAACGAGTAATTTATTTAAACTTCATATACAATCTAATTAGTATACTAACCAATATAAAATCTCTATTTTCTAGAAAAATGGGAACATATAAGGTCTCAAACCTCTTTCATCTTCATACTATGTCAGAGAATGACGCAAATATTCAGTTAAACAAAAATTAAAAAAAATTCTAATTTTTCTTGAAATATGTAGGTTAACACCTTTGAAAAAATTGAATTTTTGGATAAATGCAATCTATAATTTCTAGAGAAATGGGAACATATAAGGTCTCAAACCTCTTTCATCTTCATACTATGTCAGAAAATGATGCAAATATTCATTAAAACAAAAATAAAAAATTTCTAATTTTTCTTGAAATATGTAGGTTAACCCCTTTGAAAAAATTGAATTTTTGGACAAATGAAATCTAGACTCTTTAGTGGTTTTTAAAAATACCAAACCACACTCTAAATGTATATTAACATAGGCTAAATATATTTTCATGGTACATGGTCATCATTTCTAACCCTTCCAACGAGTAATTTAATTAAACTTTATATACGATCTAATTAGTGTACTAACCAATATAAAATCTCTATTTTCTAGAGAAATGGGAACATATAAGGTCTCAAACCTATTTCATCTTCATACTATGTCAGAGAATGATGCAAATATTCAGTAAAACAAAAATAAAAAAATTTCTAATTTTTCTTGAAATATGTAGGTTAACCCCTTTGAAAAAATTAAATTTTTTGGATAAATGCAATCTATAATTTCTAGAGAAATAGGAAAATATAAGGTCTCAAACCTCTTTCATCTTCATACTATGTCAGAAAATGATGCAAATATTCATTAAAACAAAAATAAATAAATAAATTCTAATTTTTCTTGAAATATGTAGGTTAACCCCTTTGAAAAAATTGAATTTTTGGATAAATGAAATCTAGACTCTTTAGTTGTTTTTAAAAATACCAAACCATACTCTAAATGTATATTATTTTAGGCTAAACATATTTTCATGGTACATGGTCATCATTTCAAACTTTCCAACGAGTAATTTATTTAAACTTCATATACGATCTAATTAGTGTACTAACCAATATAAAATCTCTATTTTCTAGAGAAATGGGAACATATAAGGTGTCAAACCTATTTCATCTTCATACTATATCAGAGAATGATGCAAATATTCAGTAAAAAAAATAAAAAAATTTCTAATTTTTCTTGAAATATGTAGGTTAACCCCTTTGAAAAAATTAAATTTTTGGATAAATGCAATCTATAAGTTCTAGAGAAATGGGAACATATAAGATCTCAAACCTCTTTCAACTTCATACTATGTCAGAAAATGATGCAAATATTCATTAAAACGAAAATAAAAAAATTTCTAATTTTTCTTGAAATATGTAGGTTATCCCCTTTGAAAAAATTGAATTTTTGGATAAATGAAATCAATAATTTTTAGACACTTTAGTGTTGTTTAAAAATACCAAACCACAATCTAAATGTATATTAACATAGGCTAAACATATTTTCATGGTACATGGTCATCATTTCTAACTTTCCAACGAGTAATTTATTTAAACTTCATATACGATCTAATTAGTGTACTAACCAATATAAAATCTCTATTTTCTAGGGAAATGGGAACATATAAGGTCTCAAACCTCTTTCATCTTCATACTATGTCAGAGAATGATGCAAATATTCAGTTAAAAAAAATAAAAAAACTCTAATTTTTCTT
The DNA here is from genome assembly GCA_932364175.1 of Eruca vesicaria subsp. sativa. Classification (NCBI taxonomy): domain Eukaryota; kingdom Viridiplantae; phylum Streptophyta; class Magnoliopsida; order Brassicales; family Brassicaceae; genus Eruca; species Eruca vesicaria. The sequence continues at coordinate 68,828 of CAKOAT010128710.1, read as the reverse complement.
GAAATATGTAAGTTAACACCTTTGAAAAAATTGAATTTTTGGATAAATACAATCTATAATTTCAATAGAAATGGGAACATATAAGGTCTCAAACCTCTTTCATCTTCATAATATGTCAGAAAATGATGCAAATATTCAGTTAAACAAAAATAAAAAAAATTTCTAATTTTTCTCGAAATATGTATGTTAACCCCTTTGAAAAAATTGAATTTTTGGATAAATGAAATCTAGACTCTTTAGTGGTTTTTAAAAATACCAAACCATACTCTAAATGTATATTAACATAGGCTAAACATATTTTCATGGTACATGGCCATCATTTCTAACTTTCCAACGAGTAATTTATTTAAACTTCATATACGATCTAATTAGTGTACTAACCAATATAAAATCTCTATTTTCTAGAGAAATGGGAACATATAAGGTCTCAAACTTATTTCATCTTCATACTATTTCAGAGAATGATGCAAATATTCAGTAAAAAAAATAAAAAATTTTCTAATTTTTCTTGAAATATGTAGGTTAACCCCTTAAAAAAATTGAACTTTTGCGTAGATGCAATATATAATTTTTAGACACTTTGGTCTTGTTTAAAAATACCAAACCACACTCTGAATGTATATTAACATAGGATAAACATATTTTCATGGTACATGTTCATCATTTATAAATTTTTAATGAGTAATTTATTTAAACTTCATATACGATCTAATTAGGGTACCAACTAGTATAAAATCTCTATTTTCAAGAGAAATGAGAACATATAAGGTCTTAAACCTCTTTATCGTCATAATTTTTCAGAGCGTGATTGAAATATACATGAAAACAAATATAAAAAAAAATTTCTAATTTTTCTTGAAATATGTAGGTCAACCCCTTTGAAAAAATTGATCTTTTGGGTAGATGCAATATATAATTTTTAGACACTTTAGTCTTGTTTAAAAATACCAAACCACACTCTAAATGTATATTAACATAGGCTAAACATATTTTCATGGTACTTGGTCATCATTTCTAACTTTCCAACGAGTAATTTATTTAAACTTCATATACGATCTAATTAGTGTACTAACCAATATAAAATCTCTATTTTCTAGAGAAATAGGAACATATAAGGTCTCAAACCTCTTTCATCTTCATACTATGTCAGAGAATGATGCAAATATTCATTTAAACAAATATAAAAAAATTTCTAATTTTTCTTGAATATGTAGGTTAACCCCTTTGAAAAAATTGAATTTTTGGATAAATGAAATCAATAATTTTTAGACACTTTAGTGTTGTTTAAAAATACCAAACCACACTCTAAATGTATATTACCATAGACTAAACATATTTTCATGGTACATGGTCATCATTTCTAACTTTCCAACGAGTAATTTATTTAAACTCCATATACGATCTAATTAGTGTACTAACCACTATAAAATCTCTATTTTCTAGAGAAATGTGAATATATAAGGTCTCAAACCTCTTTAATCTTCATACTATATCACAAAAGGATGCAAATATTCATTAAAACAAAAACAAAAACAAAATTAATTTTTCTTGAAATATGTAGGTTAACCTCTTTGAAAAAATTGAATTTTTGTATAAATGCAATCTATAACTATTAGACACGTTAGTGTTGTTTAAAAATACCACACCACACTCTAAATGTATATTAATATAGACTAAACATATTTTCATGGTACATGGTCATCATTTTTAATTTTCCAACGAGTAATTTATTTAAACTTCATATACGATCTAATTAGTGTAATAACCACTATAAAATCTCTATTTTCTAGAGAAATATGAACATATAAGGTCTAAAACTTCTTTAATCTTCGTAATATGTCAGAGAATGATGCAAATATTCATTAAAACAAAAATAAAAAAAATTCTAATTTTTCTTGAAATATGTAGGTTAATCCCTTTAAAAAAATTGAGAGGGATAGATGTGTTTTGCAGAAATCAACATCCTCTATGATTAATTGACTGCAGGCAAAAGATACAGATGAGACTGGAGAATTAGTACTAATCAGCAGTTTCTGTACTAATGATGGTCATCTGTAAACAAATAGAGGAATCCCTGATGATGCTCGACTATACAGTGTGCTGGAGCATTGTGTTCCCAAACCAGAAAACGGGTCAGCTGCATTTATCAGAAAGACCTAACACATAGTACTTGTTACGATCACAAGTAGTTCGAACATAAATTAAAGCTTATCAACTTAGAGATTTAACCTTAGAAAACGTAGGAAAGAATGTATTTACAGTCACGAAATGGAAATCTTTGGTATGTCTTATGTTAACATGAACATTCCCTTCAGGTTCCTCGTGAAGCAAAACATCCTCATCCGTTGACCCGATCGTGCTACAATAAATCCTGACAACAGATTCTTCTATGTGGTCAAACGAGTTTTCAGGAATCTGGGGATTTTACAAGGGTTTAACCGGCAAGCATCGAGCCTGCGAGAGCACACAGGTAGAAGAAGTAAAAGTTACAAGCAAGCAATTTTAGTTCAAGGTAAATAATAATCGGGTAAGTGGCGCAGTTGGCTAGCGCCCCAGTCTCATAGCTATCTGAGTAATCTGGAGGTCAAGAGTCCGAGCCTCTCTCACCCCAATCTTTTATTTATTTTAATTGTTGACTCTACACTTAGAATTATTAACTGGACTGAACTGCAATTTATGGTTAGTTCGATTCAGAATAGAATTAGTTTGATTTGAACTGTTAGTAGAATTTGAATATAGTTTTTTTTATAAAATGAAGTAACTGATTAAATCAAAATTAAAATTTTATGGGTATAAAAGTTTCTAATTGAAAAACCTGCTATTCAGAAGGTTTAGTCCTTACCAGTTAGAGTTTTTAGAGAAAAAAATTTCTCAATTCTTTAAAAAAAAACTTATTCGATTTTTATTTCACTCTACTATTTTATAAACAAGGTTCATACACCTATTTATACTATATATGAGATAAGGATATGACTATTATACAGAATAAAGATAGACGCATGGTTTATTATTGACCACTCTTACAAAGATATCGTGTGAAATCTTATTCTTCCACTTTATTTATGTAAGTAGCTATATTAGGTTTACATTTTTTCACGTGATTATTGTCGGATGTTTATATTTCGTTGATTGATTCTTCAATTACTGGTTCCTCAGTCATGTCTTTCTCTTTAATCACTTCATCCTCTAGTCCTTTGTTTTTAGTCTTGCGGATTACGTATGTGTGTGGTTCTCTAAATTTAATTTCGAACTGTATTTTTTTAGTAGCTAGTTGAGCATTTGATGAAAGTATTGTCCCATATTCTAAAATCAAATGGACAATTGTTTCTTCTGTAATCGATGTTTCTTCAGTTCCATAGCCAGTACATTGAGCCCCTCTTACCCCAATTTTGTTTTATTATTTAATTTAATTGTTAACTCTACACTAAGAATTATTAACTGAACCGACTTGATTTAGTTCGGTTTAAAATTTTGGTTGAATATAATTGTTTTTATATTTTTTATAGTTGAGAGAATCAATCAAACTTACTCAAAATTTGGATAAAACTTTATTTAAATCAATCAAAATGAAAATAAAATGTATTTTTTGGAAATTAACCGAACATCATGACCAAATTTTATTTTGGATTGACTCGGTACGATTTACATTGAACCGATCATACCGAACCATCAGACCTAATTGACTCAGTGACGACATAGAGCAAAGCCTGACCGTTCTTTTCCCAGGCTAAGTTGGAGACACGGTCTGCGTGAGGCTTACTACACAAAGCACCAGAGTTCAAGTTTCTCACACACAATCTAAAGTAGTCGTTGTCCTTATCACACATATAAGGACACATTAGAAAAACTGTTGGTTTCTCATAAGCAAGGTCCCCAACGAAGAGGAGGTGTAGAGAGATCAAAAGACAAGCGAGAAGCCATCTCAAACTGGAGCTTGCTCTTCTGTATCCGATCCGTATCGGCCAATACAGCTTCCGTGTACTTCTCTTCTTGCTCCATGTGTCGTAGCTTCGTGGAAGGTGAAACTCTGTGGCTTCTTCGGAGGTTTTTGTAACGTATGGGGTGGTGCGGTGGTGTAGGACTCTTCGGAGGCTTGTAACGGCGGTATTGTTGCCGGAAAAGATGATTGTGATGACGAAAGGTTCGGGAGAGCATCGTTGATGGAGGTTTTGTGTATCAGAGATTGTCATCAATACCATTAAAACAAAACATTTTATTTTAATGAATTTTTTATATTTTCCAATTATATCTTTAATAATATAAACAAATTTTTATTTTTATTAATGGTAATATGATCTTTTGTTTTTTAACCTAAAAATAAAATACTAATGGTTTCATTAATGGGATGATTCTCTTTCAAATTTTATAAAATATTTCTTGCAAAAATATATTTTCTTTGCGGGTCAGACGGATCAAATTTTTTAATCAAAAAAATGACTCAAATTTTTTAATCGAAAAAATCTTGTAACTAAATGATTTTACGAATTAATCACAAAACTAAAAAAAGAATTGGACCATTTAATTCTTAAATATACAAATTTTCTTAAGTACACATTTCAGGTACAATTATTGGTAACTTATTTAGAAACATAAAAAAATTGTCTCAGACATTATAAAATAAAATAAATTTCATATCTGCATAATAATTTGATTTTGATTATGTGACATTTTATATCATCAAAGCACAAAAATTAACGATCCATCTGTAGATAAAACAACAAACAGGTCAAAAAACTAGTAAAGGGATTAAAGTTGTAAAAAACAGAAGTTAAGAAGATGTAAACATAAATAACAAACAATAAGGGGAGTAGAACGCAAAACTCGTAAACTAAACAAAAGGTGCGGTTTATTTACTTTTTTTTATTAGGTCACCGAAAATATAAATTTACGTTTTGCCTTTTCGTTTTCTCTCTAGTAAAAAGGTTTTCCTATTGTCAGACTGAAAATCACATCCTCTGATTCTAAACTAACTTCTTGAATCTTAATCCCTCTTGTTCTTATATCTTCTTGAGTCTTTAACTAATCCTCTAGTTTCATTTACTTTATCGCTACCAAAGAGCCGATCAAAGAAGAAGAAAGAAACAATGGTTGAAACTAGTGAGAAGAATTCTTCTCCATCTTCTTCTTCTTCTTATGGACGTAAAGACTTGGAGTTTTTCAAGGTTTATCTTCCAGAATTCAGTTCTAACGAACTTGTATGTTCCTCTGTTATCTCTTTTCTTCTCTCTAAGAGTTAAATATTTCCTTTTTTTATAGAAACTAATTAATATCAAAATTAACGTGCAGGTGATACCTCAAGCATTCATAAACATCTTAGATAAGCCATTACCTAAGGAAGTGGCGTTAGTAGATGAGACCGGATGGTTATGGGATGTGGAGACAAAGACAGAAGAAAGAGTTGGTGTTGTTGTTTTCAGACAAGGTTGGGCAGAATTTGCAAAAGATCATTCTCTTGTGTTTGGTGACTTTTTGGTGTTTAGATACGACGGCGACTCTAGATTTGACGTAAAGATTTTCGCTAAAGACGGATGTAAAAAAGACCTTGATAGATTTAGGGTTCCTGGTGAGAAAGAACCGGTTATTGTTAAACCGGTGGGTATTTCTATCAAACCAGAACCTTGGGAAGGTTGTGGCAAGAGGGTCATGAAGAATCCTAAACGCGTTTCGGTTAGGGAAGAGCCTAGTGTTCTTGGTGAGATTGAACCGGACCACCGAAGAAATACTAGGAAAAGGGTCAACCGGGCTAGAGGTAACTGAATTGAATTGGTTTTTATCCTATTTAATTCAATTTATTCAAGCTTGATTTTGATCATATGTTATATTGTTCGGTGTTATGTAGATCCTTGTGAGATGTCATGGGTTCCTGAGAAGAAACACAAAGGATTTGAAGAACCGGTTTATAAACCGAAGAATCCGCATTTTGTGAGGAATATTACAGCCCGTTCACTTCGATTATTGGTGAGTTGGAAGAACCGGTTCTATATATATAAAATATGTTTTAATGGTAATAACAGAAATAAACCAATATGATTTTCTATGTGTTGCTAGGAAATACCAACAACTTTTCTGAAAACGAATGGGATCGAGATAGAGGAAGGCCAAGACATCGAGCTTTGTGATGAAAATGGAAAGAAGTGGCCATTGAAGATTGAGAAACACGATAGAGGACACATATTCTCACATGATTCATGGGTGTGCTTCTGTGAAAGCCATAAATTGAGGAATCCCAATAAATGTTTGTTTGAGTTTATTGTGTCAAGTAATGGGACATGCAACCAGATTCTAGTTCGTATATTCCGTGAGACGTTGCTTACTACTGCTACCAAAAGTGGTTACCACGTTCTTTCTATGTAAATTTAAACTTTGCTACTTCACTGTGTTATGTTCGGTTCTTCCATGACGGCCTAGCTCGCTAACAGGTAGCGGTTTTGGTTTAAACGGTGGGATTGTGTATCTTAACTTCTAAATCGATAAACATTATTGTAAAAAACATTAAAATAAAATGTGACTTGATCTCATAATGGTCCATGATCAGGGGCGGATCTACAGTACAAGGAACGGGGCACGTGACCCCGACTACTTAATAAAAGTTCTCTAACTTGTACTGACACAAGTTATTTTGGTGGAACAACTGCTTAAAGCTCCCCAGCTATGTTAAGCTCTTACAGGGTTCGAGCCTATTACCTCTCTTTTTGTTTTGCTTTTTACTTTTGCTGTACATTTATTGTCTTGTTTGACACGTCCGATTTTACCATTATCTTTCTTTACAGCTATTATTAGTGAGAATTTTCCTCCCTTTTGTTTTATTATTATGTTATCTATTTCTTGTTAGAATATATTTTATTTCTTTATTTGCCTATTCATCATTTTTCTATTATAGTTTATATTTCATTTTAGATTTTGGAGCATATTTTAAAATCCATTATTTTAATAGTAGTCACTACAATTAGTAATAAAAAAATAAAACTAACTATTTCCTTCATTTTTCTTTAATTTTTTGGAGTCTAATTCCTCAAGATATGAAATAAATAATTTATGTATGATATCTATATAATGTTATATATGTGTAGCATGAAGACTACTTTTTTATATATTCATGTTTATTTTATTGTAACATTATGTTACTGTGATTAGTTCATATGTAAAAAAAAATTTTTTTATAAAATCTATTTGAACTTGAAAAAGTTAAAGGGGATCAATTTTTACAGTTTTGTTTAATTTTTAAAAACTAATAATATATATTAATTTTAAAATATTTTTTTATTAATTAATTTAATATATACTCCCTCTGTAGATCAATATTCTAAGATTTTCACAGATATTAAGAAACACACATTAAATTTGTATATTTTTTTGTTATTAACTTTTTCCCATAATTTTAAGCAATAAAAATCTAATAAATGCAAGTAATTTTTTAAAATTTGCAATAATTTAATAAAATATGTATTGAAAATGCAAAAAAATAGAATTTTTAGAAACAAATTTTTTCTCTAGAATATCGATATTTTAGGAATGGAGGGAGTATATATTAATTATTATGTGCCCCGTCAAATTATTGGTCTAAATCCGCCACTGTCCATGATCGTCTTATAGACTGGCCATATCAGAGTTCTCCCATTGGTATTTTAGTTCTTGATTACAAAATTAACGTTTTTAATAAAAAAGACAATTTGGATGTTTCCTCATATAGTTTGGAATTCGTTTACGACCTCTCGACTATATATTATACATTTTAAAATGTCAATAGGTCTCATTATATTAGTAGTGGTAATAATAGAAAAGATTCAAGGCATGAAGAACGCACTAAACGCGGGGAAATTGAGTCATTCAACTATATAAAGCTATGGCACGTAGGATAGCACATAGTTTGTTTTATAAAGATGAAAAGCCAAATCAGCAACTGGTTTCCAAATAAACCAGTGGAACTACGGCCCAAAGTATATAATGTATTCGTCCTCTTTGTTTTTTTAATTAATTCTCAACGAGAAAAATCTTTTTTAATATACGAGTGAATGTGAAGTGTCACCAATCAATTACTATGTGCTTTGTCTATATAAACACACACGAGTGTTTGTTGTTAGACACTACACAATATCATCAACAACAACAACAACAAAAACTTTCTCAAGCTTTTCTGTTTTTCCTTTTTGCAAAATGGAGTTTGAGACTTCTAAACGTGTCCAAACGGAGGAAGGAGAAGAGAGTTTAAAAGAGGAACAAGTGTGTAAACAGCTACAACTGAAATCGTCTGAAACGCAAACGCAGGCGTTGAACAAAAGAGCGGTACTCAACCGCATCCGCGACCACAAATGCATTCACAAAATAAAGAATCTTCTTCACACCACCGCAGGAAGTAACAAGGGATCCACCGTCGACGTTGATAACCGGTGGATTGATAGTGGCGATGTTTTCTCTTGCCCGTGAACTCTCCTGAAACTGTGACACGTGTATGTCAACGTGTGTCGTGTTTGAGAGTCTCTGCTTGTCTCTTCCTGTTGTTTTAAATGTTGTTGTGATGAATCATCATTGTAGATTTCGATGTTCACGATGAGTTAAATGATCACCGTTGATCTCAGTGATCTGTTATTGGGATCCGGACGTATCATCTCATGAATTGGGCCTTTAATGATATTAGTATATATTATTGGGCTTTATGAAAACCAATCAAGCCCAGAAGTTTTAAAACGTACCAATAAAACCAACCAGGATAATATCGAATCATTCTTATTTTATTTTGACTGAATTCTTGTAACAAAAACGAAATAAATATTTATATCGGATAATCAACATTTTATTTTTCCTGCATTGAAGTAACTAATATACACCTAAATCCGGATTGAAGTAACATTAAATAACATGCTTGTTCATTCGGATTTTTGTTTTTTTTGATAAATAAACCAAGAAAACACTAGAAAACTAAAAAAAAAAAAAGTTTACAGAAAAAACAGGATGAAATTAGCCCCGTTTTACACGCAAACCCACCATCATAAGACTATTAATGATATCATCGTCAAAAGAAACTAGTACATGTCATTGTTCGTTAAACCTCTTTCCCTTCTATGTCACTGACCTAGACATGCATGCTCTTTGCTCACACGAAACAAAAGATGTGTTAGAATTTAAAAATAGACAAACGCCGTTTTTGTTTGTGGTTAGCTTTAAAGCAAGCCTGTCTTAACCTCTTAGTCTCAACCCCAAATTCCCAATTAGGATCCTCCTCAATCATTTTCTTCTCCCTCTCCAAAATCTCCAAATCGTTCCTCAGCTTTCTCTTTATCATTTCATCATCCGTCTTCCCTAAGCGATCCTATCATAAAAGATCATCCCATATAATTAAATGTAACCCCATAAATTTATAATAAAGTCCATTAACTATGCATATACATATTTGTATGTGAACTCACCAGGTGGTTAGTAATGATGCTCTGAATGCTCATAAGCTTACGGTGAGGCCAACGAGTTATACCCAACTCACGAGTTTTTTTCTTCAAGAGGGTTAATCCAATGTTAAGCACTTTGGCTGCTTTAGCTATCGGCATGTAGAAGTATGGCTTGATCTCTTCCCTTGACAAAGTCTTGATCATGAGTACTCCATCTTCTCCTTCTCTCCATTTATGGCTTGTTGTCTCTTTCATCATGTTGTTACTTTCATGCAATATCATCTCCATGTTTTGATTCCCTATACTATTAGCTCTTGATATCCCATCATCTCTTATTGGTTCGACATGGTTATTGTAACAGCCAGTATTTTCACTCCACAATCCACTCAATACATCTGCTACACGTCAGAAGATTAGTACCACAATTAATCCAAGCATGTATACGTGTATGTATTCATATGTCATACCTTGAGAAAAAGTAGAAATGGCTTGAAGATCATCTGAAGCCATAAACATATGATCACTAGCCGGGAAACAAATAGAGATAGGATCAACATTAATGATGTCTTGGAAAGAAAAACAAGCTTGGGTTTGAATATCACTAAAAGGGTTGTTAGTGAACGAACTGCACAAACTCAAACAACCAAGAAAGCATATATATTAGATGATTAACTGATAATGCATGCATACAAATCACTTTTTCCCCTTATTTGGTAGTATAACAGTATAACCCTCATGAACTTACTTGTAATCGAAAGACATTGATTGATCGAGTAAGGAGAACAAGTTTTCTTCTTGAATGAACGATTCATAGTCATCGAACTGTGACCAGTTCTGTAGTGCTTTATGGTCAGTCATTTCGATTGAGATGGGGTTGATAAAAAGTAACGATTTTTCGAGTGATGAAGAAGAAAGCGAAACGTGTGTTTTATATGTATTTGGAATGTATAAACGCTTTAGCCTATATGTATAGATAGAGGAGTCCTCGTGGGAAGTGGGTATTTATGGTGAGCCGTCAAAATCATTAGATGTCTTGTGTAAGTTACGAGAGAAAGATATTACTGTAGAAGTTAATGATTATAGTTAATAGATAAAATTATTTATTTAATGTTATAACTGTATATTTATATCTACTAATTATGGCCCTAATTCAATAGGCTTAGCTTCCCCATTCCATCATGCAATTTAAAGTTCATGATATCTTGCTTGTTGTCATCTTTCAAAATCTTTTTATTTTTTCAAAACTAATCATGAAAATAGTTATACTGACGTAAACGTGAGTACTTACAGATCGTATCAGTTTGTATATGACGGGCCATCTCCATTATGATTACCAAAACCGAATTGGAATGCCAAGTTAACCGGATTAAAGGTAATTAAGGTTTTATAATTATGAGTTAAATTGATTTATATAACCGTGATTTGAATCATAGTCGTAGATCCTTGTGACACATCTTGGGTTTTGATAATCTATACTATTATATAAGAAGTAAATTTGCTTATTTGTCAACTTCTCTTTGATTTTAGGTAAATTTGTTTATTTATATTATTTAAATAATTTTATATACAATTTCTTATTTAATAAAAGCAAATTTCTATTAATAATATTATACTTTTAAAAAATAAGATAATTCTTATGTATTATATTGTTATCTTTAAAATATACTTTTTATCATAGAAATTAAAATTAAGTTAAAATATTAATAGTTAAATATAAAGAAAGCAATACTGATTTATCAACTTCTTCATGGTTTTATACTTTGCTTATTTATCATATTTTAATAATTTCATATATAATTTATTAAATAATTAAACGAATGTATATAATAATATTAGATTTAAAAATGTAAGATAATTCTTATGTATTAGATTGTTATCTTGAACATATATTTTCTATTAGAAAATTTAAGTGAATTATCTGATTTGTAATTTTTTCATGATTTAGATAATTGTGATTATTTGTCATATTTTTTATAATTTCATATAAAATTTAATATTAAATAAAAACAAATTTCTATTAAAAATTATATTTCGAGAAAATAAGATACTTCTTATGTATTATATTGTTATCTTGAAAATATATTTTTTATTATAGAAATAAAAAATTCAGATAGAAAAAATAAATTAAAGCAACACATTTGTAAAAAAAAGGTATAATTAAAATAAATTAAAAGCAACACATTTGTAAAAAATATATTTTTAAAAATATTTTGTTATGTGAGTGTTGACATTTATAATTAATTTTAAAACATAAATCCTAACTTATTATATTGGTTTGAATTAATAAAATATAGACTAATAATAAATTGTACGAAAATTATGTCCGCATGTGCGGGCAAAACACCTAGTAAAAATAAAAATTTGAGCGAATAGGTGCAGATACAAAAAGATCAAAATACAATAAAATACATAGTTAGTCGGCCCGGCCAGAGAAAATATAGGCCGGAAAAAAACAATTTGTATTGATTAAAAATATGGAACTACAAATCTAGTCTTAAATCAACTACACTACCGAAAATAATGACAATTTGAAAGCTGAAAAGTTTGATAATCTAATCAGGGCCGGAACCACGTGGTTATATTGTTTGTACCCAGGGTCACTAGTGATTAGTCCAGTTGACCACCCCATGTAAACTCCTTCCACAATTTGACCTTCCTCTTGTAAATTGCGATGAGGTCAACAGCTTCTTTTATAAGTACATTTGATCCTTTAGCTACCCCACCACTCGTTCCTTGCTGCTTACGTTTGATTTAGCAAGCTCTACTAAACGCCAGAGAGTATCAATCATTAATGGTCAATCATCAAGCAATTTAGTATGAGCTGGAAATGATTATGTGAAGTTTATAAAACAAACGAAGTGAGTTAAGGTTTGCATACTAATTAGAAGGAAAAAAACGAATGTAAATTCAAATTATGCAGGCTACCACACGTGCTACACCTTTTCTTTTACTTTATTATCCCCAAGTCATATCCGTTGACTTCACAGTACTGTACTGCACTACATGTTTGGTCAATGGTCATGTGTGGTTTTCGGATTTTGACTATATTTATAATTATGAAAAAATAATACAAGTTTTATATTAGTCTGATTTCTAGTAACACAACCATATAACATTCCAAAGTATTAGCAAAAAAAGGTTTCAATCTTATTAGAAGAAAATAGCCGGGATGATCATGAGCAATCATATTTTTATATATCTCATTTTTTTGGGTGCGATTTTATATATCTTATTGGTAAACGCTTCCTTCTCCGTCAGTCACCTCACGCCGACCTTCTTTCGGCAAGCTCATATTCTGCTTCTTCATAAGACTGCACTGCCATATCATACGTGGGAAACGTTCCAAGCCACCTCCTCGCCTTTATACTTGGATCCCATATCTCAGCCGACCATTTACCTAATGGTTGATAAAAAGTACATATATAAACTGGTCGGACATATTATAAGATGTTGGAACATATAACATACTGAAATAAAGTTTACCTGATGGTTTAATCCTCACTCCTTTGTGCTTCTTCTCCTCTTTTATCTCTACGGGACGTGGGAATGCGCAGCCGTAGCAACCGGTGACACCGCAGATAGGACAAGGGCCAGCGTCCGGAGGCGGAAGAGCTTCTTCACTAGGGAGCCAGTTTGATGAAGAAGTGTCACCACCGGGGCTGGATATCACTTGTCGCAAAGTAGAGACGATGATCCCATGCTCTTGATCTCTTGTCAAGTAAGACGATTGTGAAACAGGGGTGAAATTCTCGTTTTGAACATTTTCTGAATTATTCATTCTCGCAGGCTCAAACTGATAATAATTCATTCCTCACGTCAAAGGATATATAGAAAGTCTTGTGGAGATTTGAAAACAAACAGACGACGTTGAGGGTTTATATGGGCGGACGTTGGGAGTATACATATGGGTCCATGAAATTTTATTTGTCAACTTTTCTTTTTTTTTTGGTAATCTATGTGTTTGGACGTTATAGAGTTAGTACACGCGGCACGAAGCTGTTACGCCGTTGGAAGATGTTTCTGTAGTAAATGCGATTTTGAGAGGAAACCAGTTAAGGAAGTAATAGTACATGTCAAGATATTAATTTTTTTCCTTCCACCAAAGTTTTACAAATTAGAGTACTTAAGTATCGGGTCAGTTTCTATTAAAAGTAATTCAATCATTACACCGAGTAACAGTTACTTCTTATTTCTTAACGTGGATGTCATTTCATGCCAAGTATGTCACGTTTTAAATATTTAAGATTTCACATGCAAATTTGGATTTATTTGAAGTCATTTGCTATGGTCTTCGTTTCTCATTAGATGAACTGGTTTGCATAAGTCCAGACACACAATTCCGTTGGCTTTCGGTTAATATATATTCTTCTAGTTATCAAATGCTTTAATATTGAAGTTATATAACACATTATTAAAGTTTGAATTGATAGTTTAATAACAGGAAAGCACAAATTTAACGATTCAAACGAAAAACCCATGAATTCGCACTATTACATAAATGGCGCATTAGTTAACTATTGTGTGCGTGAAAAAGGATGGATCGTTGCTGCTAAGCTGGGCAGGATTGGGCTGGGCCTAAAATAGAGTTTGAATCGTGGATCTTGGTGAATGTAATGGATTAAAGAAACATGAACCCATATGTTCACCGGATTGAAATTTCGGACAGTTTCGAGTTTCTCTGTTTAACTTGTTTGAGAAGAAATGTATAACTAGAAAAGACATCAATGTGTAATTATGATCAATAGATACAACACTCTCTCTCTCTCTCTCTCTCTCTCTCTCTCTCTCTCTCTCTCTCTCTCTCCATGTATTTATTATGATCCGACCAATCTTTCCTTGGTGAAAATATGATCAACGTTGACCAAAGAACAACCGGGTTGACTCAAGCTCACGCAGCTGGTCTCCGCCGTCTCTCAGCCCGCGCCGCCGCTCCACCCACTCCTAGCATCAGAAACACCCTTCTACCCTTCTCCACTCTCGCCAATGAAATTATCACACTTATAAAAAACTCAGGCATAAAAATCCAACCGGGTCTCACCGACGCCGAGTTTACCCGAGTCGAAGCCGAGTTTGGCTTCCTCTTCCCACCGGACCTCCGTGTTATCCTCGCCTCCGGCCTCCCCGTCGACGCAGGCTTCCCGGACTGGCGCTCTCCGGGAGCTCGTCTCCACCTCCGCGCCATGATCGATTTACCAACCGCAGCTGTGTCGCTTCAAGTCGCGAGGGACAGTCTCTGGTGCAACAAATCTTGGGGGATGAAACCACCCGACCCGGAAAAAGCTTTACGGGTCGCGAGAAAGGCCTTGATGAGAGCTCCTTTGTTGGTTCCTGTTTTTGATCACTGTTACATTCCTTGTAGCCCGTCTTTAGCGGGTAACCCGGTTTTCTTTGTAGACGAAACTCGGATATTTTGTTGCGGGTCGGATCTATCCGAGTTTTTCCAGCGTGAGTCTGCTTTTCGTAGTCTCACCAAGCAGCGCTCGTTGAGTGAGATGTCTTCTGGATCATCATCCTCGAACTTCTCTAGGAGGAGCTTAGATTCGGGTCGGGTTATCGGGTCAAGTACGTCAAGATGGGTGGAGTTTTGGAGCGAAGCAGCGGTGGATAGTTGCCAGAGAAATTATGGCTCCACATCATCATCATGGTCATCTTCTTGTTCATCACCGGACTTTCCTAAAAAGGAAACTCCGAAATGGGTGAACCAGTACGTAAACCGGATCGGTTCGGTTTTGAGAGAAGGCGGGTGGGAGGAATCCGATATCGACGATATGATCCACGTGTCAGCTTCTAGTTTCTTCGAGAGTGAAGTGGTGGTTGTAGATAATCAAACGGTTCTTGATGTACTTCTTTTGATAGTGGGTCGGTTATCGGAGTCGCTCCGTGAAACCGGGTGGAGCTACGAAGAAGTATCGGAGGCTCTTGGTTTCGAATATGGACGGGAAAAGGAAAGAAAACGGGTGAAGAAATTATCGCCTGAACTTATAGAACGAGTCCAAAAACTGGGTGAATGGGGTTCCCGGTTATGACTAGTTCATGCATATATATGTGTTTCAAGTAAACAAAAACAACACTGTTTCATGATGTTTAGAACACTATGATTTTTCTTTTTCCCCAATAAAATTTAATTGATTTATAGTAAACTACTAGTAGTGGTGATGATATTAAACTATTAACAGAAAAAAGATCTGAAATTTGGGTATTTAGCAATGGAGTTTCTCTAACTACGTACTGATAGATCGGCATGCATGCACGTGTGAGGACTTCAAAACAAACGACAGACGACTGCAAAGGACGGCGTCGTCGGAACGCTATATTATTACATGTAATATCGAGTTACGAGTTGATAAAAAAAAAAAAAAGTAATATCGATTACACACGTTCTTAAATATAAAAACAAACACTATATTATTTGTAAATCACCTCACTATATTAGAATTGTAAAGTCGGATCAAGAAAGTTGTTGGATTCTGTGTTTGTCAGGTGACATGAACAATTATTGGAGAAACTAAACGAGTTAAGCCAAAACTATAAAGCTATGTACGTGACCAAACGCTTAATAATCCAGATACATATACGCAGCTAGATGAGTTGAATCGGACAGCCTCTATAGCTGGAAACACCTTGAAGATAAAATGTATTTGTATATTATGTGCGATGTACGTATCAGAGAAAGGCAAGGTCGTTGGTTATACAACTTCAATTATTATGTTAATCAATCATTAATATCCCTGGCTAGCTAATACTATACTATCTACTGCTTTTGTATTATATTGTAGAGTTGTATTGTATACATCACCCTTTTCTCTATTAATAAAGCGCTTAATTTCGTTTTTAACTCAGCATTTTATGAGACCGAAAATTTAACAAATCTAATTGCGTAACTACAGTGCTAGACTTTTTTTTTTGCTAATATTTGGGACTACAGTGTTAGACTTGCTCGATCAGTAGTATATTGTTCCAATCAAAATGTGATTGATATCGTATACCTTGTTTATACAAAAGCGTTATTTATGTTATATACACACTCATATTATCTACTGTCCACCATTAATGTTGTTCATCCGATCACGTGGGAATCCCACCGCCTCATCGTGCCTTCCCGCATCGGTCTGAGTTCTTCACGAGAGACGCCCCAAAAGAACAACGCAAATAATTGTAAACAGCAAAAAGTCATGAAAGCGTAAAAAAACTCACGTATAAACCACATGAATAATAATATAACACTACCAATAACGAAGGGGTCCCATCTTAGAAAACATGCATGAAATGATTGATTACAACTACAAGGTAAAGATCTGATGGACGGTGTGCAGCCTCGTTGAGCCAAGAGATATCAACCGTTCATTTTCACTGGAAGGGCTTGTTCGATGGATATGTACAGTGGAATTGGACAGTGGTTATTAATGGAAGATGTGACTTTACCTCAGACACCAAAACATGTCAGTAAAAGTTTTTGTTTCACACTTTACAATTTTCCTCTTCTTGTTTCTTCTACAATTTATTATCCACATGAATTATATGTTCCAAGCACCAAAATAACTTATCCTATTTTTTCTTTCTTTTGCTTCTCAAGCTAATCTATTCACTTGAAAAGAAAGGAAGCTTAACATTGTAACAATCATTAACCTTTCATTACCTAAAACAAGTTTAATAGTTTGACAAGCAAATGAAGCGTAAACGTTCTGTATAATTATCCTTTGTTCAATAGTATATACATTGCTATGCAAGGAATACATTTTTTTCTGTGAAAATTACTACACAAATTATCTGCCAAACTGATAAAATATTTAAATTTCACCGTCGGTTTACTCAAGTATCAAGCAGCCTGAAGCAATTTACCGTCACTCTTCTCATCCCTTCTCGTCAATTTCGGAGTTGTCCTGATCACCTTGACCCTAAACGCTGCCTGATAAGAACCAAACCGGTTTTTTCAGAACCAAAACCTTCAACGGTCCGGTATAAACTTAAACCAAGATTTGGTAATACGTGTCTCACCTTCTTGTCCGAGCCAAACTCGATGATATCGGACGGTCTAAACCGGGCAGGGAAGTTTGGTGTCACTCTGTATTTTCCTCCTTCGTTACTGGTAAACAATATTTCAAAACAATTCAAACATCTGATCAGATAAATTCAAAAGACTCAAAGAAAGATAAGCGAAGCTTTACTGGCTTACTCGGTAATATAGGTCCCGTGTGCGCTTCGAAGATCCATCAAGAAGAAAGCTCCATCTTTGTAGATTACACGTGCATGCATTTTCGATACCTAAACCAAAATATTTGACAGAAACTTTATGTTCCTTCCTTCCTTGAATAGGGAAACTAATTATTAGATACGAGGTTTCAATATATACCTGAGGGGAAGGGATCACAATGTGCTTTCCAGGAAAATCTTGGTCTGGTTCACTTCTGTAATCACAAAGAGTCTCATAAGTTAACAAGCTAAGAGACACTGATGAGTGAACTTTTTCTTTTTCATACCCGACAATGCAAGGCTGATCCTCATCTTTGGTTAGACGTAATGTTTCAGAAACGCTACACTTGTTGCCATGTGGAATAAGATACCATCTGCAAAGAAATACAGACTCAGGCCAAGCATTTAAGAGAGAGCAAAGGTGGCTTTTTGGTAAGTGAAAAAACATGTGTTATGGTACATACTCTCCGTTAATAGTACGTTCAAGAGCCTCATCGTCTTCAAACCACTCACGAAGGCGGTCATCAGCCTTCAAATATAGAGTTACATTATGATATTAATCACTTAATGAATTTATTAAAGTGCGGTGGAGAAAAGAATGAAACATACTTTGTCAGTGAGTCTGCAACTAGGTGGCCTTCCTTCGAGTTTCTCACTGCAAATTAGAATGTAAAACAAAGTTGGCTTTACAAACGAAATGTAAATGGAATCGAGACACTTTCCACGGAGAAAGATCTAACCTGTTACCCCCAAGGACCCAGTTAAGCATCAAAGGCATAGCAATGTCAATGAAGAATCTCCCACCAACTCTTCCTGGATGTGGTACTCTAAACTTGGTCAAGAACTGCAAAAAGAAAGTTATGAGAATTGGAATACTCACAGCCAAAAAAACGATGCTTTTTAGGCATATCTATCATTGAAAACTAATTAAAAATTACTTACAGAGAGAGGACCAAGCCCAACACCTAAGTATGCTTTGTAAGTAGAAGCCATAATTGCAGCCATTCTCGCCATTCCATGGATAATAGCCACTCTGAGTCTTCTTGATTCCTCATATCTAAACCAAATTAAGTACTTATTAGACTCCCAAACTAAACAAAAAGAGTTGTGTGTTTTAGTTTTTACCTTCTCAGAGAGGAAACAACATCAACAGGTGTATTAGTTTCAACACTCTGTTTCCATGCCCCTTCAAGCTCCAATCCTAGCTGAAAACTATCCTGCAAAAATCATTGAAACATTCCACTCTCAACAACAATTTTTTTAAAATCAAATCAAGTCAAGTGTTGAATTGATTCATATATAGATAGATAGAGAAAGATACCTCAATGGCCATGCATCCACCTTGACCCATATTTGGCTGCATCGCATGAATAGAATCACCAAGTAAAGTAACACGCCCTTTACCCCAAGTGAAACTAGGACTTCTATCATAGATATCTCTCCTGAGAATCGCTTTCTCCTCTGTCGCGTGAAGTAAATCCAACACATTGTCGCACCAACCTTCAAATATATCAAACAATCTTTTCTTCATACCTGCAAAAAAACAAAAAGCAAAAGAAAAAGCTAATTATGTGATTTCATAACTAAATGCAAAAACCATAGATACAAATCAAACAATGCCAAGAATATACCATTTGGAGCATCAGCCCCACCAGCTGCTTCCTCGTGGAACGCATACCATTGCATTTTTCCACCACCAACATCCGAAGAAACAAAGTATTGCTTGTGTCCCAAGAACACCCGGTAGCTTTTCAAGACACAAACAAGTCCAAATATCAGAAAAAAGAAGATTCATAATGAACAGAGTAAAGATGCATTCAAACATACCCAACAGACTCGATATCAGCTGGTACAAAATCTGCAATACCGGTGTAACAAGTGTATCCTGAATAAGTAGCTTCACTTCGACCAAACAAGTTATTTCTCACCTATACACAAAAAACAAAAGGTAAAATCATTCAAGTTTACTCCTCAGCAATAACAAAAGCTACTCAATCAAAGTAACCATACTTTAGACCATATGCCATCTGCACCAACAAGTAGATCACCATCATAACGTTCTCCATTCTCAAGCACCACCGTCACCTAAACAAATAAACAAAATCCATTAAAACATTTCCTTCAGCAAAAAAAAAAACCATTAGCCTTTTAAATAAACATCACTCAAATCACAACCTTATCTCCAGAATCTTCAAAATCAACAACATTACTCTCATTTCTAATAATCTCTTCCCCAACCGCACGTGCCAAGATCTGCTGCAGTGTCATTCTACTAATCACCCTAGTCACAGGAAGTCCACGCGTCGCCGCAGGAGTAAAAGTATCAAACTTCACATACCTAATTCCAAAATTCAACACAACAAAAATTCACCAATATTGTCCCAACAACAAATAACATCAACTTGACAATACCAAAACTCACCAAGTACCAGAGACACCGTCAACAAGACCATTAATCCGATCACCAGTAATACAACCAGCATCCATAACTTCCTCAGCAACACCAATATCAATAGCTTCCAAAGCAGCTAAAGCGTTACTCTGTATCTGAATCGGACCTCTGTACTGTCCTTCTCCTCTTATAGCACTCAAATCCTTCTCAAACACCAACACATCAAACCCTTTCCTCTTCGCCGTTAGAGCAAACACTAATCCTCCGATTCCACCTCCCGCCACCAGAACCCTCGGCTTCTTCCTCTTCTCGGTTATTCCCTCTCGCTTCTCCTCTGATTCGGCCAATAAAGTCGCCGCCTTTACTCCGAGTAAAGCTCGACGCTTTCTTAGGGGTTTGCCGGTGAGGGGTGAGAGGTCGAGGTGGAACTGTTTGGCGACGGGGCTGAAGACATGGGTTTTGGTGAAATCGAGTTTTGATGGAGATGGGTTGATTGAGTAGCAGAACGGAGTTGAACCCATCGGAGATGAGAAGAGTTTTTTAATTTTTTATTTTGTGGTTTAGGCTCTGTGAGTGAAGAGGAAATGATTTTGAAGGAGGAGAAGAAAGGTAAATGGTGGAGAAGGAGAGGACAGGTGGCATCACCACCGCTTCACACTACATCCTCCTCTTATTACTGCTTATACAAATATCGCTTCTCATTGTGGGCACTTCTTTCCTCTCCGCCATTAGATTTTCATCTAAATAACATTTCAAAATAATAATGTAAATAATAATAATAATATCTTAGTATTTTGAATGTGACGTGATAATAAGAGCATGACCTGGTAATAAACTCTTATTGATATGTATTTCGCAATTTATAAGCCACTAATATTTTGGTTTTTACATCATTCAATTCTTATCTTGAATAATATTCATGAATCCAATTGTGTCATGTCGACGGGAATAAAAATCTATTTTACTGATTTTTATATAAAGACAATAATATTTGTTGTCAAAAAAAAATCAAGACAATAATATTTTAAGGGTAAATATCTTAAATGGTCTTTTTTTGTTTTTGTTTCAAAATAATACTTACAAATTAAAGTGACCCAAAAGAAGTTATTAAGAGGGGTTAAATAATACTATATCTTTTCATAATTGTAATTAATTATTTCTTAATGTGTGTAAAATTATAAAATCAGAAATTTTGTTCTCGACTTTTAAAATACTTTCCCCTATTTAAAAAAGAACAATACTTGGGTTCACCCCCGAGGTGAATGGTTAAATTCACCTCACCTCTTATAGCCAATCAAATTGCCTTGTCAGATTATTTAAAAAAGGAAATATATTAAATTAAAAAAAAAAACGGTTAGAAAAATTACTGTATGAAAAACTCTAACCCCCTAAACCATAAACTCTAAATTCTAAACCCCAAATTCTAAAACCNGAACAATACTTGGGTTCACCCCCGAGGTGAATGGTTAAATTCACCTCACCTCTTATAGCCAATCAAATTGCCTTGTCAGATTATTTAAAAAAGGAAATATATTAAATTAAAAAAAAAAACGGTTAGAAAAATTACTGTATGAAAAACTCTAACCCCCTAAACCATAAACTCTAAATTCTAAACCCCAAATTCTAAAACCTAAACTCTAAAACCTAAACTCCCTTTGATTCTAGACCCTAAATTCTTAACCTTAGACCTGAATTCAAGACTCTAAACCCTAGTTCATAAACTCTAAACCCTAAATTCTAAACCCTAAACCCTAGATCCTAAACCCTAAACCCTAAATCCAAAACTCTAAACCCTAGATCCTAAACCCTAACTCTAAATCTTAATTCTTAAACCCTAGATCTTAAACCCAAAGATTTTAGGGTTTTGTAATTTAGAGTTTTGGGTTTAAGAATAAGAATTTAGGGTTTAAGGTTTACGATCTAGGGTTTAGGGTTTAGAGTTTAGGATCTAGGGTTTAGGGTTTAGATTTTTGGGTTTAGGGTTTAGGGTTTAGGATCTAGGGTTTTGGGTTTTGGGTTTAGAGTTTTGGGTTTAGAGTTTAAGATTTAGGGTTTAGAATTTATGATCTGGGGTTTAGAGTTTATGTTCTATGGTTTAGAGTCTAGAATTCAGGTTTAAGGTTTAGGGTTTAGAATCAAGGGTTTAGTTTTTAGGTTTTAGAATTTAGGATTTAGCTTTTAGAATTAGAATTTATGGTTTAGGGATTAGAGTTTTCATACAGTAATTTTTCTAACTATTTTTTTTTTAATTTAATATATTTCCTTTTTTAGATAATTTGACAAGGCAATTCTATTGACTATAAGAGGTGAGGTGAATTTAACCATTCACCTCGGGGGTGAACCCAAGTATTGTTCTTTAAAAAATGGTATTCCTTAAAGATATTGGATTAGTTCAACACAAAGTAGCCCGAATGTCACTTTGAAAATTATTTAACACAGCACATCTATCATAAGCCCATTAGTAATAATGTTCTAAAATTAACCAAATAAAAAGCCTGGCCCATTACGCTTTCGTAAATCAGGCTGATGATCCAACAGTCTCAAAACCAATAATTGTCACATCCCTTATCCAACACCGTGCCCACACCAGATCACTCATCTTCACACACTCGAAAAACCTCACACGAAGGCCGAGAGGTCCATAAATGGCGCATTAGTTAAAAACCTCATGTCACCTCTTCACTAGTTGCTTCACTCTCTTCCATTACTATTTTCTTTCTTCTCTGCTTTCATCTCCAGCATCGCCATGGCAGCAGCTCCGTCTCTTAACCTCCTCTTCCTCATCACTCTCTCTCTTCTCTTCATTTCACTCCAAAGATCTGAATCTCTCCCCGAGAGCCCATCCATGATTCTTCTAGGTGACGGTATCGACTGGTCGATCTCTCACGGTGGTAACGCATTCAACATCGAAGAAGAAAATGCAATGGAGGAAGAGGAGGACGTCGGTGTCGTAGATCGACGGTCATTGTACTGGCATAGGAAGAGATACTACATCTCGTACGGTGCATTGTCTGCGAACAGAATCCCTTGTCCTCCCAGATCCGGAAGATCCTACTACACTCACAACTGCTTCAGAGCTAGAGGTCCGGTGCATCCGTACAGTAGAGGCTGCTCTTCCATTACTCGATGCCGGAGATAAACTAGAGAAGAAAAGACTTGCTGCGTTATCCATGGGTGTTTTCGTAATTTACTATCAACCGGACCATGTTTTGTACTGTTTTCGATGTGTTGTGTAGTAAAACCGTGTTTAATTCCGTTTAATTAAATCTCGGGGAGTATTATTCCACTGCTATCTATCTACATGTATTAATTTTGCTACTTTTGTCGGTGGATTTTAAATTGTCTTTTGTACTGTTAATCACTCCAACTTAAAACCGGGAAGAATCACATGTATTTGGATTTATCTGTCAGATAATGTTTTGGCTCCTATATATGTGGCTCTTGAATGTGATTTTCATTACTTGTTGGGTCGTCGTTTATTATTGGGCATTTACGTTATTAGGCGTTTCCTTACGGCCCATTTTAGGAGTTTTCGTAGTGGGTGATAGGACCTGGACCTGTGTGAATATAGTGGTTGTTGTCATTTCATCACGTGTACAAACTACGTAGAAGAACTGTCTTCCAAAGTCCAAACTACCACGAGTCGTAGAACACGCACGTGTGTAAATAAAAACTCTTCTTATCATGAATAGTCAAGAGACGGCTCTTTCTTTTTTGCCTTTTTTGCGCATAAATTTCTAAACATGGAAGAGAGTCAAAAGGATTTGGATTTGGTATGTCTTAGGGATGGCCTTTGACCCAACTTTATGGTTGAAATGAAAAGAAACGTGTGTTAAATTAAAATGCATGAACTTGCGTTTGGCGGCTGGTTATCGTTTGGTTTCATATGACCTAAATCTGAATTTGACAAAATATTAATCCTGCTTGTTATAATGTTTTATTTTTCACGTTGGTTAAAGTTGACTTTTCTTATGTGCATAAAGACACAAATGATAGATTATGCAATGATAGAGGGTGTGATTACTTTGCCCTCTCCTCGTTCAAGGGGGTCAATCAATCTAAAATTCCAAGTTAGACGGAATATTCCAAAACTTTAGGTTGTGGATATGTTCAAAGGACCCCTATTGAATTTCCTACAAGGTTAGATTGAACGTGGAGCAAACCAACTATTCTGATTCAACTTTATAATTGACTTGTGTACTAGGAACTATACATCCTCTTTTATATTTTCATCATACCTTAGAACTGCCTTGCATATATGAACTCAAGCGATACTCAATGTGCAACGGACAGCAAACATGACCAACACAATCAATACTATTGTGTTAATGAGGCAGCAATGAGCAAACTATTATCGTTTCATTTTATTTTTATGCATATATCTTCAAAGTATCTAGTTAGAAATCTGCTTAACCTACACATTTATCAACGTATAAAACTCTTTCTGTTTTAAAGTAATAGATTTCAAGATTTTTGTACACTAATTTCTAGTTTTATCCAATCTGGCTCATTTGTATAAAACAACAGTAACTATATCTAATTCACCCAATAAAAAATTATACTACAAAATATAAATGGTATAAATATCAAATCATATTATTTATTTGCATAAAACTTTGAAAACATCACATAAAATGAAACAAAATCCTAAAACTCATTTATAATGAAACCGGGTGTGGAAATCTTCTTGGTAAAGTGGTTTAATTAAGGATTCATTAATGTTTCTATACAGAAGCAAGCGTAGATCCCATAAAGTGATTCATGTGATGTAGTCAAACGTGAATCCTTATACGGCATATATAATTATTCGTTATATAATCATCAGTAATATTTTTCATAGTTGTACTAACATAATTATCTAGTGTTAAAAAAACTAAGCGGTAATATTATATACATGTGAGGACATTTATTGTGACATTTTCTTTTTCAAATGACGTTTGTAGTTTTTACAATTTATAAATTAAGATATTACTAATATCCTACAATGTTCATACATGAAAAGTTATTGCTTTTATTTTATAATATATGATGTTTTTGTTTATTATAAAAATATAAAAAAATTATGTTTCAGAGATGCTTTTAAAGATATAATTTAAAATTGATTCAACCAATTAATAGAAAAACAATTTATAGTTGAACCATTTTTAATAAAAGTAAATTAACTGTTAAACCTTCTAAAACATGGTATAATTTGAAATGGAGTGAATATTTTTCTGTTGTACCACATCCTATTATCATAAGATTTCAAAGTTGACATGATCTATATGTATATGGATGAAGATGCGTGGCAGATTAAAAACGCAAAAGTTTGTCTAATTCCCTAAAAAAAGGGAATTGAGCTGTATAGATAGACAAAAAAGCATAATTCATTTTGTAGCCAATTTCCCTAATATACAGATACACGGCATGTCTTTTCTATAATATTGCTATACTACCCTTTCTTTCTACCGGTGAAACTTGTAAAGAATAAAAAAATAATTAATAATTAATGATTGTTAAAGAAAAACGTGGCCTTCATTACTTTCACAGATACTCTCAAAATATTCAATATTCTAGTTCTATTCTACATGATATGTTCTATTTTGTATTATATATGACTATGCAAGTAGGAAAATAACATAGTACTACTTTCAAAATAAAATAATGTAGACAGTGTATTTTGTAAATATAATGAATTTCTTTAGGGGTTTATATGGTTTTTCTTATATTATTTTTCTATTATATATTTTCTTGCGTCTTAGAATTTAAGCATCTTAAGAACTAAAATGGGATAAAATGACTATTCTATTCTATTTATAGATGTTTCATACTATATCTAGTACATAATGAGAAATTTGCATCATATTATATAAATTCTATTTGGATTTATAAATCAGTGATTAGGATTTAGATTTAGTAAATAGTTTTTTTTTGGTTTTAGTATTTAAGCACAATAAGAGCTAATAGAAATACAGTAAATTGTTCATACTATACTATTTATAAATGTTTCATACTATGTATAGTAAGCACGAGATATTTGCAGCATATTATGTAGATTATGTTTGGGTTTATAAATCAGTGCTTAGGGTTTAGATTTAGCTAGTACTACCAAGTTTGTTTTGCGTTTTAGTATTTAAGCATTTTAAGAACTAAAGTGGGGTATAATGACTATTCTATTCTATTTATAGATGTTCCATACTATATCTAGTACATAATAATTAATGATTGTTAAAGAAAAACGTGGCCTTCATTACTTTCACAGATACTCTCAAAATATTCAATATGCTAGTTCTATTCTACATGATATGTTCTATTTTGTATTCTATATGACTATGCAAGTAGTAAATTAATTGTTCCTGCTATACTTTTATAAATGTTTCATACTAATTATAGTAAGTACGAGATATTTACGGCATATTATATAGATTATGTTTGGGTTTATAGATCAGTGATTAGGGTTTAGATTTAGTACTAACAAATTTGTACTACATATAATATGGTTTTCATTCCGACTAGGGTAGTTGAACATGTGCTATTTGAAATGGAAAAGCACATGTGCTATTTGAAATGGAAAAAACTTAGTTTTAGAGAGTGGTTACGTGTCATTCCAAATATGGCTATTTATGAAGAATCGTATCAGAAATAATATACTATTCGCTTTCCATTCCGTCTGACCATATATTTTGTTCCACATATTTAAATTCTATATTATATCAGATGGTACAATTCTAATTGCTATTACACAAATAAGCCCTGTAAAAGGTGTTAGAGTGTTATCGTATTTACGCCTGTCTTGTCACAATTTCTATGTCATATTTGGCATGTAGTATAGAAAAGAATTTGACATGTTCCAAGACATTTATGTTTCATACACGCTCATATGTATTGTTTACAGCTGTCATACGTCTTTTGTATATTTATGTGCCACTAAATAGCCACGTCTTTTGCTTTTGACATTTTGACTTGTAACCTGTTACATTAAAAGGTAGAACCGGCTTAAAAGAAACCAAAAAATCTGACACTACATTATGTTAAAATCAGTGTTACTTTCTTAATTTGTCACTCAAAAATAGCTATCTCGCCAATAAGCCCTTAAAAAACGCAAAAGAAACTGATGAAATCTCCAAGAAATAAACTGTGGGCCGCCGTATTTGTTTTTTAATTAGTTATCACCGGGAATTAATAATGGTGTAAATAAATTACCAAGAAAAGGATGACAACTCTCTTCCTCGGATTGAGTGAATCCCTCCAAGTCGCCTGGCGGTGTTGGTCATATCCATTAACCTTCACCTTTTTCTTTTATCCACAGTGTATATATTTATATTCAAGCTAAAGTAATTTATTCTTTAGTATAGGTGTTTTTTTTTTCTTTCTTTTTTTTTGCATCATAGCCTCGTAGGTATTTTTTTTTTCTCACCGTCGTTTCTGATCATATATATTTTAACCTATCGTCAATATCGTTCAGATTTTTTATGTATTAGCCAAAGCAAGTTGTAGTAGACAGGGGGCCATAGAGATCACAACTCCATCCAATCTAATGGCTAGAGATCACGTCCTTGTGACCCTCCCTTGCAATATATTTCCATATGATTTAATATTCAAAACAAAAATTATAGAAGAAGAAAATAATTTTGAGTATACGGTCGGTTACCTTTTTGTTTTGAACTTCTATGTTGTGTTAAAAAACTGTAAAACACAATAAATGAAGGAACATGGAAGCATGTGATGGTGACGGAGTTACCTACTGAGTGTTACTGCTTACGGTTTAGAATTTACAGAACAATTTTCCTTTCTTCCTTCAACTTGTCTGCGTGTTGACGTTCGTCACGATGATATAGTATTTTTTTATTACAAAATATCACAGGGAATATTTATATTCAATTGGATATGTAGTACTAGTATTAGATATTTTTTTGCTAAGAATATTATTATATATTGCAAAAAATAAAATTCCGAGCCGCAGCAACTTGCGAAAGTCTGTTGGTCGAATGACTTCGGTACGAAGCACTCCTCCCAGTCCCGCGCTTTCATGCTCATCTTTTAATTATATTATTGCTATTAAAGATGAAAAATGAAAACTCAAGTTATTAAATTAGAGTATATCAAACGTGAATGTTTTTGTGTCATGCCCATAGGAATCCAGACTTGTGCAGGCAAGTTGGCCATGAAGTAACTTCATAAAACATTATAATGATAGATGTGGGTAATAAAATATGAATGATGATTGGTAGGTTTTTAAATTTATTTTTTAGCTATTATATTGAAGCATCTCTAATATGAATATGTTGTGTATATATTATTGGAAACGGTAATTTTCAAACACCATCATTATAGAGTTTATATGTATATGTATAGTAATCACATCACAATATGCTAATGTGATCACCGTAAAACTTACGTAATCTCACAAAACAGGTAACTTTTTTTTTTGTTGGTAATCAAAACAGGTAACTTGACCCAAACTTTAAATAAAACTCTATTTTGCGGCTTTCCGCAGCTGGTGCCCCTAATCAGAGGTCGCTTAGATCTTTTAGAGCTAACTATTTAAATTATATTTAAGAGACATAACGGCGGAAAATATCATAACAAAAAATGTTAAAAGCGCCTCCAGCGGAGAAGGATTTGATTCTTGGATTGACCAAATGATAATTACAACGCCAACTTTTTTTTGAAGATACAACGCCAACTTGGTCTATTGTTTTATGGGGAATTGGGCTATATAGCCACACAAAAAAGCCTAATTAGTGAAATAGCCATTTACCCTAACAGATCAACACACGGCGTTATCTTTCTATATTAATACTATTTTATCCTTGCCATCAACCGGTTAAACCTGCACAAAAAAAAAGAAAAAAAATATAATTATTAGGTGTAAAGCTGTAAATCGTGACTTACCATCTTCTTCACCTTCCTTTTCACTTATCTAAGTAATTTCCTGGAAAGTGAAACATCTCCAACAACGACTCCATTTCCGCGTCGACTCCGCCTCCTTCTCCTCGAAATTTACCATCTCCTTCGTACTCCCATTCCAATCATGTACTTTTTGTTGCTTGTGCCATCCTCCGACATCATATGGCGTTAAAGTTGCAGCAGCGGTTATTAACAGATTTTTTCATCTCCAACTTCACCAAGTTGATTCTTCTCAGATCTTTGGAATTACAGTAAGTTCTCAGGTGTTTATCTTTGAATCTCTTCATATGTTGTTATTTTTCTTTTTAATTTGGTCGACTGTCGGAACTAGATGACTTTATTATAGTTGGTAAATCTATATTCTCGATACCATTGAATGTTGGATCTGATTTTTGCATCGAAGTTTGCCAATTGATTTAGGGTTTTGATTTCCCCGACTGTTCTTAATTTTGCATTTTAGGGGAGATACATAGTAAATAGTATAGTAATATAGTTTGTTGTATGGAATAGCATATGTAAGATAACTTATCTGCGTAAGATCTCTTATGCCTATTTTATTTGAGATGGAATAGAAAAAACTATATGTTTAAACTATTCTATTTGTGATGGAATAGTTTGACCAACTATTCTACTTGAGATGGAATTGAATGATATGTAATGTATGCGCTATAATTCTTTATCAACAATCATATTGTCTGAAATATAAAAGGTTATTTTCTATATAAAATATAATGAATTATTCTGTCATAACCATGTTTCCCTCTTACTTTGTTATGCAGGTTTAGCATGGACGATTTGCCTTCCAAATAGATTGTTTGAGCCATGTTTTGAACCCACTGGAAAGAATGATTAACAACTATTTCAACCTCCGTTGAATTGGAGTGATCAAGAATACATTAGAGTGTTCAATCTTGTTTATTGTTATTTCATATTCTCTTGATATAAGTTTTGTATTCGTATATATGTGTTTTATATTTTCGTACTTTTTGTTTAGTGGTGTAAGCAAAAGAAAGGGGTTAATCGCCAATGGATTGGGGTTTATATTTTCCTAATTTTGTTTAGTGATTAGCGTCCATAACATTTTAAATGACAATTTATGGGGTTATATTTCCCTAACTTATGTTTATTGATCGTGGTTTATATTTCTCTACGTTTTGTTTAGTCGGGTAAACAAAAGAAAATGATTAACAACTATTCCAAGATTTAGCTAATGGATTGGGGTTTATATTTTCCTAACTTTTGTTTAGCGATTAGCGTCCATCCTCAATATAGATGGTTACTTTCCTAACCCACCTCCTAATACCGTATGTAGTAATCCAACTTAAAAAAAACATAATGGACGCTAACATAAGAAAGGGGTTAATCGCCAAAGTATTAGGGTTTATATTTTCTTAATTTTTGTTTAGTGATTAGCGTCCATAACTTTTTAAATGACAATGTACTAGTCACTTTTCTAACCTACCTCCTAATACCGTATGTAGTAATCCTAATTGATAAAAAAACGAAATGGAACATATGAATACAAAAACGGAATGGAATGGATGATCTAGTTATAATGGAACAGAAATAGGTAAACTGTTTGAAGATTATCATAAGAAGGGGGTTAATCGTTAATGGATTGGGCGGCCATAGCATTTTAAATAAGAAAGGGGTTAATCGCCAAAGTATTAGGGTTTATATTTTCTTAATTTTTGTTTAGTGATTAGCGTCCATAACTTTTTAAATGACAATGTACTAGTCACTTTTCTAACCTACCTCCTAATACCGTATGTAGTAATCTTAATTAATAAAAAAAAACGGAATGGAACATATGAATACAAAAACGGAATGGAATGGATGATCTAGTTATAATGGAACAGAAATAGGTAAACTGTTTGAAGATTATCATAAGAAGGGGGTTAATCGTTAATGGATTGGGGTTTATATTTTCTTAATTTTTGTTTAGTGATTAGCGTCCATAGCATTTTTAAATGGGGTTTATATTTCCATAGCATTTTACCATAAGAAAACGGTTAATCTCCAATGTACTAGTGTTTAGATTTTCTTAATTGCTGTTAGTTATTTTCTTAATTGTCTTTAAAATGAAAATTTATGGGGTTTATACAAAAAAGTAAATGGGGCACTAAAAGAAACAGATTAAGGTGAGAAAAAGAAAAAGATTAACCTAATTCTTAACCCACCTACTAATACGGTATGTGGTAAGCCTACTGAGATTAATTGTTGTTAGTTATTTTCTTGATTGTCTTTTAAATGACAATTTATGGGGTTTATACAAAAAAGTAAATGGGGCACTAAAAGAAACAGATTAAGGTGAGAAAAAGAAAAAGATAAACCTAATTCTTAACCCACCAACTAATACGGTATGTGGTAAGCCTACATTCCATAAATTCACCAATATGTACTATGTTATTTGCTTTGTTCTATTCTATCTGAGTTTTGGGCAATGGTTTATATTTGGGTTGAGAATTTATATTTAGGTTTAAAGTTTATATTTGAGTTTATGATTCATATTAGGATAAGGTTTTAGTGAATTTAAAGTTTAGGGTTTAGTATTTATAAGGTGAGAGGGTATGGTTAGAGTCAGCATAACTTCTTCTATGCAGTCATAGACATTCCATAAATTCACCAAGATGTACTATGCTATTTGCTTTGTTCTATTCTATTTGAGTTTTGGACTATGGTTTATATTTGGGTTGAGAGTTTATATTTCAGTTTAGGATTCATATTGGAACAAGGGTTTAGTGATTAAAGTTTATGGTTTAGTATTTAGAAGGTGAGAGGATATGGTTAGAGTCAACATAACCTTTTCCATGCAATCATAAACATTTTATTAATTTATCAATATGTACTATGTTATTTGCTTTGTTCCATTCTACCTGAATTTTGGGATATGGTTTATATTTGGATTTAAAGTTTACTAATTAGAGTTTAAATTTAGTATTTAAGGGTGTAGTAAGATTGAGATAAAGTTTAGTGTTTAAGGATAGTGATTCAAATATGTTTAGTATTTAAAAATTGTAGGTGTAGTTATAATCCTATACTAACTGAGTGATATGGAATAGAACATTCATGTATATATATGTGGTTAATAAA
The DNA here is from genome assembly GCA_932364175.1 of Eruca vesicaria subsp. sativa. Taxonomy (NCBI): domain Eukaryota; kingdom Viridiplantae; phylum Streptophyta; class Magnoliopsida; order Brassicales; family Brassicaceae; genus Eruca; species Eruca vesicaria. The sequence continues at coordinate 36,884 of CAKOAT010128710.1, read as the reverse complement.
AATATACGTGGACTGTTTTTCTTTCTTTTATTTAGAGTACTTTTCAAGATGTTCTTGACGTAATATTTTATTGGACACATTATTCTTTCCAAAATATTTACCTGATACCTGTAAAGAAGAAGGACAAAACCGGACACTTTATGGTACAAATGACAAACATTACATTATGTCAAAATCATTGACATTTACCTAATTTCTACTCAAAACATAGCTAGTTCACAAATAAGCCCTTGTTTTATATTGGTCCAGAGAGAATATCGAAATAGATATTTACTGGATTTTGGCTGAAGCATATTGGTATTTGGATGGCCATGACTTAACTACAAACCGCAATAGATTATCTTATATATGTACATCTAATTTGACAATATTTATGATGAGATCGTGGTTCATCAGTATTTTCTTACTACATATTTGATCACGAATCTTGTTATGATGTAATGGCAACGAAACATGGTTAACTAAAAAGTAGATATACCATTTTCTATACTATTTTGATACATAAATCACTGAAGGAGTATTAGGCTATTAGCTATTACTAATAGTGTGATTATAATCAGTCAGTGACAGCTATGAAGGAGTGGCATATACGAGGATAATTCTATTATATGCCGAGCAACAGAAACACATGAAAGGAGGATAGTCCAGAGCACTAAAGAAAAACATATTTTCTGTATACAATGTATTATGCTTAGTTAGCTCTTTTCTATTACAGCTACAAGCGGGAAAATATGAATATTTAAACATAGTTCTTTTCTTCAAAATATACACATTCACGTCAAAAATCGACATATGATGTATAAATGTATTGTCTATCATCACATTCTCTCTGGCAATACGTTTCCAATAATTTTGTATAATATCTCCTGCAAGCATAACTGAATGTTCTGAAACCTTGATGAGTTACATAACTTGATTTTCAACGCAAATTTAATATAACGGGATACTCTTATATAGCAAAAATAACGATCATTTATCTCATTAAATATCAAGCATGTTACTAAATTATTCATTTTGATTTTATCAAAAATGCCTAAGTACAGATATACATAGTGATAGATATTCAAGTAATTACACCAAAACAATAGGCGTGCCATAATATTTGTTTATCCAGCCTAAAATATCACGTAGCCTAGCCATGAAAAAATCTGCTTTCATCACGTGCATTAATTACTTCCCCAAAATTCAGACTTTACAAAATTAATTAAACAATTAAAAATAAAAAAGAGTAACCCCAAGTTGCTTCATTATTTTATTCATACAAAAAAAAAACTCGGTATATATATAGAGGAACTCGCAGCAGGAGGAATCATTAACCGTCACCAGCTTTCATGTTCTGTTCCATTTCATTTTTCATTACAAAAACTGCAACAGAGATTTGTTTAAAATGGAGTGGGTTCGAGGAGAAACCATCGGACACGGAACCTTCTCAACCGTTACTCTAGCGACGCCGACCAACAACGTCTCCGGCGAGTTTCCTCAAGTCATGGCCGTGAAATCTGCAGACTCACACGGTGCTGCTTCCCTCGCCAACGAGAAATGCGTTCTCGATAAACTCGGAGACGACTGCGACGAGATCGTACGGTGTTTCGGCGAGGATCGGACGGTGGAAAACGGCGAAGAGATTCATAACTTGTTTTTGGAATACGCTTCGAGAGGAAGCTTAGCGAACGGTGAGGGTCTACCGGAAGCTACCGTGCGCCGCTACACAGGATCGGTGCTTCGTGGTTTACGTCATATACACGCGAAAGGATTCGCTCACTGCGATTTAAAACTCGGGAATATTCTGTTGTTCGGTGACGGCGCCGTTAAGATTGCGGATTTCGGATTGGCGAGAGAAGTAACGGCGTTAAAAGACGGAGGAGTGGAGATTAGAGGTACGCCGTTGTATATGGCGCCTGAATCAGTTAACGATAATATGTACGGATCAGAAGCTGACGTGTGGGCTTTGGGATGCGCTGTTGTTGAGATGTTTAGTGGCGAAACGGCGTGGAGTTTTAAAGAAGGGTCGCACTTCATGTCGTTGTTGATACGCATCGGTGTCGGAGAGGAGGTTCCGAGGATTCCCGTGGACTTGTCGGAACAAGGAAGAGATTTTCTGACAAAGTGTTTCGTTAAAGATCCCAAAAAGAGATGGACGGCTGAGATGCTTCTAAGTCATCCATTCCTAGCCGTCGATCTTGATCACGACGATTTTGAACAAGAAGAAGAAGTCGTTAGTCAATTGAAAACAGAGGACGTGTTCACATCGCCGAGATGCCCATTTGAGTTTCCCAATTGGGTTTCTGCTTCCTCTGATTCTACGCAATATCATCCGTTCGATTCGCTGGAGGAGAGAGTTGCAACTCTGGTGACTGACTTGAACCCTGATTGGTCTGTTACCAATAACTGGGTCGTCGTACGGTGACTGTAGTCACTAAAAACAGGGGAGCAGAACAGAGTTGCATTGAAAGGCTAGAGTTTTTTCTAGTCCTAGTCAGATCTTACATATTATAATTAAATTGATTTATACAATATTTTGTTAATAGATGTATATACCAATTCTTGTATTCTTGAGGCCTACACTATATGGAAATACCAATTTTGTATTCATTAGCAATTGTCTTAATCTAGGTTGTATGAAAACTCCTTTAAGGTTTCTTGCGGAAACGTTTCAAAATCAGAATCTCTTGGAAAGTCGAAGAAACTCTTTGGAAACACGTTTCTTAAAAATTTCATTTTGGAAATACGATGAAAACTTGTGTTTCTGATTTGGAAACCCGAATTCTAATTTGGAAATCCGCAATTCTAATTTGGAAACTCGTGATTATAATAAAAAACGTAAAAAATAACTATTTGGCATTTGATGTTAGTGATTACATGTTTATTATTTTATATTTTAATCTTATCTTTTGATATTTGTAATCATTTTAGTATAATGATTTGATTTGGAATGAAATCTCTCCATAGCTTTATTGAATGATAACATGTGTTACTTTTTTAGTAATTGATTATAATTTTAATAAAATGTACAAAAAGTATTTATATTACTTAATTTTTTTCTTAGATAAATCAAACAAAAAAAATTTTACATGTTGATTAATCATATATATATATATATATACATATATATTATAGGCGTTTCTAAAACATTTCCATCATTTAAAAAAAAAAAAATCATGTTTCCATGTTTAGAAACGTTTCGTTTCCACGTATCCGTTTTCGATTTCATGCAACTTAGGTCCTTATTCTTTTTCTACATTATCAAGGAATACGAATCTCGCAAATATCATAATTTAGAGATATACGTTCTGGTATTCACTTGCAATTTGGTTCAGATATATTTGGATTTTTGAAGTTAAAAAATTCAGCCATATTTGAATATTTATAAATTTTGGTTCGTGTTCGGTTGGGATTCCTGCGGAACTGATTTATAACTTGTTTAAATTATTGTAATTAAATTCATATATACAAATTTTTTGTTAATACGTGTATATATCAATTCTTGTATTTTTAAGGCCTACAGTATATGGAAATCCAATTTTGATTTCATTACAATTGTCTTAATTTTCTTTCTACAGGGAATATGAATCTCGCAGAGATCGTATCATTAGGCACCATCATCATACGAATAAAGCATAATCTACAGAAGTAAAGATCTCAAGACTCTTGGACAAGGCTCGTGGCCAGTGGCCACCACATGACAAATCCATAATCCACGTTCTCACGCAACGCTCTTGGAGTCTCAAATTTCACGGTGTAGTGTATCTTAGCTTATCGTTTTTGTCGCGGAGAACTAATGTCTCCCCCGTTGTTCAAGCTTCCAACTCTCATGCTAAAGCTCCTCTGGGCTTCTCCCGCAATTGTCAAGCCCAATAAGCTTCTCTACTCTCCATTGTTTTATTGGGCTTTATTAAACAAAACAAAGCCCATTAATATTAAGCTTATTAGGGTTGTTAAGTACCAACGTCAATTCGGATCTCTCACAGTCTCGCAGATAGAGAGGGCGCCAAAACCATATCGATTTTCCCGCCATCTCGCAAATATTAAACCCCAAATCGATCACTCAGCTTCGCAAAAAAACCCTAAATTACCAAAAAAAAAACAAAAATGCCCGGCGATAATCCGACGGAGAGTGGCCGAAAAAGAAGCCGAGGCGCGGAGGCAACTACCCGTAAAGAAGCCCTAGAGCGATTGAAAGCGATTCGTCAAGGAGGACTTCGCAACCTAGCCGCTTCAGGCGGCGGCTACGATATCAGAATCGAACAGCCGATCTTCGACACAGTCGACGACGACGAGTACGACGCGATCGTGTCCCGGCGGCGCGAGGAGGCTCGCGGATTCGTAGTCGACGACGGTGAAGAAGGAGATCTAGGTTACGGCGACGAAGGTGAAGAAGAGGATTTCACCAAGCCTAGTGGACCAGATTCGACTGATGAATCTGACGACGGTGGGGGATTTAGTGGGAGATTGAGGAAGAAGAAAGGTGAGAAGAAGAAAGGGAAGGAGCAACAGCCTCAGGTTAAGAAGGTGAATCCGTCTCTTAAGGCTGCGGCGACTATTACAGGTGAAGGGAGACTCTCTTCTATGTTTACGTCTTCGAGTTTTAAGAAGGGGAAAGAGACTGATAAGGTGAAATGTGAGAGTATTCTTGATGAGGTTTTAGCTGAGGTGACTCCTGATGATTTAGATAGAGAAAGGTTTAGGAGAAGGAAGCAACCAGCTACAGTTCCAGCTATGTTCTCTAGGAATAAGAATCAGGTTTCTGTTACCTCCAGCAAGGCAATGCAGGATTCAGAACCGATTAGTGATCGTGTTTTTATGGAGAAGGAGTTGATGAAAGAGATGAAAGAAGAAGTTGTGACAGAATCTGAAGTCACTGCTCCGAATGATTCTGAGAATGTGGAGGTACCTGGAAGTGATGTTGTTGTAGAGGATGTATCTAACAATGTGAGACAAAGTGAAGTGAAGGTTGAGTCAGGGGTGAAAGAGGTGTTTACATTGAATGCAACAGTTGATACGAAAGAGAAGGATTCGGCTTTAAGCGCCACTGCTGGTTGGAAGGAAGCGATGGGCAAAGGTGGAACTGAGAATGGGGTTACACTTGGTTCTAATTCTGAAGGGCAAACGGAATTTGATTTGGATGCTGATGGATCACTACGTTTTTATATTCTCGACGCTTACGAGGAGGCGTTTGGTGCGAGTATGGGGACAATATATTTGTTTGGGAAGGTGAGTCTCTTTGGATTTTTTTTCACTCATGTTTCTTCTGCTTTAAAGTTTAAATCTAGAGAGTTGAGTTGGATGTTATGTGTGTACAATTCAGGTTAAGATGGGAGATACGTACAAGAGTTGCTCTGTAGTAGTTAAGAATATTCAGAGATGTGTTTATGCCATTCCCAATGATTCCGTGTTTCCTTCCCATGAAATAATCACGCTTGAGCAAGAGGTGAAAGACTCGAAACTTTCTCCTGAATCCTTCCGGGGGAAGTTACATGTGAGTTTGACTACTGTGTTACATGCTAGGAAGAATCAAGTATCATTTTCTCTATTATTTATTGTTTTTACCCTTGTCTTCTCAGGAAATGGCATCAAATTTGAAGAAAGAAATTTCTCAGCAGTTGTTACAACTCAATGTTTCCAGTTATAGCATGGCACTTGTCAAGGTTTGAGTATTTACTTACTTCTCATGTATTTTAGCAGTAATTGACTCTATTCTACTCTCCATGGACGAATATCAGAGAAACTATGCATTTGAGAGGCCTGATGTTCCTGTTGGCGAACAATATGTCTTGAAGATAAATTATCCATTTAAGGTACATTTCATCTTTGAGTCAAACTAAAAGTTCTCTTTTATCTTCATTTTAGTGAACTTTGGTACATCTCAACACCATGACATCTTGTCTTTTTTTTTTCTTCTTCATAGGATCCTCCACTTCCAGAAGACCTTAAAGGGGAGTCTTTTAGCGCTGTCCTTGGCTCTCACACCAGGTTTAAGCTTTATTTCATTCCCTTTCTCTGTATTTGAAGTCGATCAGCTAAGTTTGCATCTACTGGTCTTTTGCACGCTTTTTAGTTAATGTGTGCCGCTATGTCAAAAATTTAGTGCGGTGCAAACTTTCTCTGCTTATTCATTTAATTCATATGCAGTGCGTTGGAGCTTTTTATCCTTAAAAGGAAGATCATGGGACCGTCTTGGCTCAAAATTTCAAACTTTTCTACCAATTCACCCTCTCAACGAGTAAGGCCTTGAAAAAAATACCATAACCATCTTACTGCTGATTTTTGTTCTGTATATCTCCAATAATGAGGGATTGACACTTGTGCAGGTGAGCTGGTGCAAGTTTGAGGTTACTGTTGAATCTCCCAAGGTTATCACTGTTTTGGTTTCGGGGGAAAAAGTTGTTCATCCTCCTGCTGTAGTTACAGCCATAAATTTAAAGACTATAGTCAATGCAAAGCAGAACATCAGCGAAATTGTTTCTGCGTCTGTTCTCTGCTTTCACAACGCCAAGGTTTGTTCTAGAACATTTTACCAATGCTTTATCCGTTGTTTCTCTTTGTGAAGAATATGGATGTGCTGCTCCACCTCTATGTTTATACCACAATATTCTTAGTATGATCAATTTATCATGACATTACCATTCACCAATAGTTATTTGTATTAAGCTGGTTTGTAACGACTTCTCTTGCTCAAATGACACTATTATGTCGACATGAGTAGCTTGACATTTGATGCTCCTTGGTCTTTCAGATTGATGTTCCAATGCCAGGTCCAGAAAGAAAGAGGTCTGGTATTCTGAGTCATTTCACTGTTGTTAGGAATCCTGAAGGAACCGGTTACCCAATTGGTTGGAAAAAAGAAGTGGCTGACAGAAATTCAAAGAACGGCTGCAGTGTTTTAAGTTTTGAAAATAGGTATTTTACAGTTTTGTTTCTCTGTAGGGTGTGCTCATGTTCCATATATATCTTCAGCAACTGACGTTGCTTCATCCAACATTTTTTTTCCTTTTCTTACTGCAGTGAAAGAGCATTGCTGAATCGACTGTTTCTGGAGCTGAATAAATTGGACAGTGATGTTCTTGTGGGACATAATATATCAGGTTTTGATCTGGATGTCCTTCTCCAAAGAGCCCAGGTAAAGCAAATACCCTTTTACTAATAAAGCTGCGAGTTTCTTTTTTTTTCTCCCTACAAATGTGCTTTTTCATTTACACTCCGAGGAATTAAAACGTGGTGGAGGACGTGATTCTGTATTACTCATCATCTGAACAGTAGCTCTTTTTCTGAATACTGTATGGTTACTGTGCAGGCTTGCAAAGTTTTGAGTAGCATGTGGTCGAAAATTGGCCGTCTCAAACGCTCTTCCATGCCTAAGATTAAAGGGAATTTTGGGCACGGAGCTTCACCAGGGCTCATGTCTTGCGTTGCTGGAAGACTATTGTGTGATACAGATCTATGTTCTCGCGACTTGTTGTCGAAGGAGGTATGATGCTCAACTCTTACACGCGATGCGCTGAAGCTTACTTCCTAGCTTATAAGCTGCTGGTTGTTGCAGGTCAGTTTTTCGTTAACAGATCTTTCAAAGACACAGCTAAACCGGGACAGAAAAGAGATATCGCCTAATGACATTCCCAAAATGTTTCAGTCATCTAAAACACTTGTGGATCTTGTAAGTTCTTCAATTAGTCCACTCATAGTTGTTTATATGCATATGAGCTGTAACTACTTGACTGATGACGATAGCTTATGATTAATTACAAACGAAATAATCCAGTCATACGTCGAAACAAAGGAATTGCAGATAAACATCAATTGACGTAGGTTGATGAGTGATGACTGCATCTTAATTGCTTTCTTGTTATAACATTTTGCCTTTCTTCGCTTCAGATTGAATGTGGTGAGACAGATGCGTGGTTATCCATGGAGCTCATGTTTCATCTAAGTGTTCTTCCACTCACTCTCCAGCTATCTAACATAAGTGGCAATCTTTGGGGGAAAACTCTTCAGGTAATGACTCCTGTTTAAGCTCTCCTTTCTCTATGTGCTGGACACTCATGTTATTTTTTTGGTTCATGACCAGGGAGCCAGGGCGCAAAGAATTGAATACTACTTACTACATACATTCCACTCAAAAAAGTACATCCTCCCAGACAAACTTTCACAACGTATGAAGGATATGAAGTCACAAAAAAGAAGAATGAATCATGGTCCGGAGGATCACAATGTTGATGAATTGGATGCTGACCAGGTTTTGGAAAATGATCCGTCTAAGGGTAGCAAAACAAAGAAGGGTCCAGCCTACGCTGGTGGACTGGTCTTGGAGCCAAAAAAAGGCTTATATGACAAATATGTTTTGCTTCTTGATTTCAATAGTCTCTACCCGTCTATTATACAGGTTAGCAGACTGTTTTCCATTTTCAAGCCTTGGTTTGCTTTTTCCTTTGATTTGTATATAACGGTCATATGGTAATTTAGGAATATAATATCTGTTTCACAACCATACCACGATCAGAAGACGGAATTCCTCGTTTACCGTCGACTCAGACACCTGGAATTCTTCCAAAGGTATATTCAACAAAAGTAATAGTTTGCCTCGTTTTCGCTTAAGATGTATGTGGAAAATCCTCAAATTAATTCGACCCAGCTCTTCAGTATTGTATTAGTGATTGCTGCGTTCTGTAGTGCAACTAAACTAACCCGTAGTTCAACATAACAAACCTTGACACCATCTTCTAAACTATAGCTCTATGCATTTGTTGGTACCGTACCACTCTGATTTTCTCTGTTGTTTTGTTATGCCCAGTATAATAAAAATTAGATAATAATTTATATGTCTTTGTTTCAGTTGATGGAACATTTGGTCAGTATAAGGAAAAGCGTCAAACTAAAGATGACAAAGGAAACAGGTCTCAAATACCGGGAGCTTGACATTCGGCAGCAAGCAATAAAGCTCACAGCCAATAGGTTCGTATTTACGATTTTAAGTATGTTGGCGATACATTCACCCCATTTTTATTAATGTTTTTTCTGTTCATTCTAAACACAGTATGTATGGATGTCTGGGGTTTTACAATTCAAGATTCTACGCTAAACCTTTAGCCGAGCTCATAACACTGCAAGTAAGTTATGCTCTCTGTTTTCTAGTTACAAAATTATCTTTATTTTTCTCTCTATTCTCTTGTGATCCGTTTAATTCCCTAACATTACAGGGAAGGGAGATCCTGCAAAGAACCGTGGATCTTGTCCAGAATCATTTAAACCTAGAGGTATTTCCTGTACTTTGAGTCCAACGAAATGCATTTCAGTAGATAATGGATGTAATGTATCCACATTTCTATTCATCAGTTGTGGAACTGAACATCTTGCTATTACGCAGGTGATTTACGGTGACACAGATTCAATCATGATTCACAGTGGACTAGATGATATCGAAAGGGTGAAAGCCATAAAAACAAAAGTCATCCAGGAGGTAGGTTGTTTATACTTAAATCGGTATAAATGTTCTCGTGGAGCAAATTATAGACAAATTACTGTAAAAAAGCAGACATTTGATTTGGTCTCACTTTTGCGCTTTCGGTTTCTAGGTCAATAAGAAGTATAGATGTCTGAAAATTGACTGTGATGGCATATATAAGAGGATGCTTCTTCTTAAGAAAAAGAAATATGCTGCCGTCAAGTTGGAGTTCAAGGATGGGAAGATTTGCGAGGTAAGATTTAACTGCACATTCTGGCCACCTTTTCTTATAGAAAATCTTTGGGTACTATATGATTTCTCAATGCAGGACATTGAAAGAAAAGGTTTGGACATTGTACGTCGAGATTGGAGCTTACTTTCCAAGGAAATTGGAGATTTATGCTTGGCTAAGATCTTGTCCGGAGGGTATGTTCTAAACATTAAGCAAAAAACGTTATTTTTACTTTCTCATGCAAAGAACAACAAGAGTCTTGTCTTCTTTGCAGGTCATGTGAGGATGTTGTTGAAGCAATTCATAACGAGCTTATGAAGGTAATTTTTGTTAACCTCCATTTATTAACCTTTGTTAATTAGTGTACTCTTCTTTATCATCATACATGTATGCTTTGTCCACTCAACAGATAAAAGAGGAAATGAGAAATGGGCAAGTTGCACTTGAGAAGTATGTCATCACCAAATCACTGACCAAGTCACCTGAAGCTTATCCAGATCCTAAAAGCCAACCACACGTTCAAGTGAGTATAAGAGCTATTATTTGCATTATTGTTCACCGAATTATGCTGAAAAGTTTATACTTTTCATATTTCTCACTGAACTTTGATTCTGCGGTTGAACCCTTTTTTCTCAGGTCGCAGTCAGAATGAGACAACATGGTTATAAAGAAGGTTTCAATGCTAAGGATACTGTACCATATATAATCTGCTATGAACAGGTTCTCAGCACTGAAGACCAGCTTAATACAATCCGAACCAAATCGTCTTTCTACTAAATCTTTTACCTTTTCTTTTTGCAGGGTAATACTAGCTCTGCGAGCTCAGCAGGGATTGCCGAACGTGCTAGGCATCCTGATGAGGTGAAATCAAAAGACAGCAGATGGATGGTTGACATAGATTATTACTTGGCACAGCAGATTCATCCTGTTGTGTCTCGTTTATGCGCAGAGATTCAGGGCACAAGTCCTGAGAGATTAGCCGAGTGTTTAGGACTTGACCCATCAAAGGTAAAACAACTTTCATTTAAGCTTTTTCTTCAGTTCCATCATGATGATTCTCAGTTCTGATAAATTGTTGTAAAAAATGTTTAATATAGTATCGAAGCCGATCAAACGATGCTACGGGTAGTGATCCTTCTACATCCCTCTTGTTTGCTACAAGCGATGAAGAAAAGTAATGATATCTTACCTCATTTTTAATTCGCTGTCATGGTTCCTCCCTATGATATATTTTCTCCAGGATTTGCGATATTACGTTTTCTCAAGGTCTGCTAAAACGTAATTTACATGTAAAAAACGCAGATACAAAGGCTGTGAACCGTTAGCACTAGCATGCCCCAGCTGCTCTGCTTCTTTCAACTGTCCATCTATTATTAGCTCAGTTTGCGCCTCGATCAGTAAAAAATCGGAAACAGAGGAATCTGATTCTACATTCTGGCTTAAGCTGCAATGCCCGAAATGTGAGCCCGAAGGTGGCACGGGAAGAATATCCCCTGCAATGATAGCTAACCAGGTAGATAAGCTTTGCTGAAAAATATCTTAATTTATATGTTTCTCAAAAGTAAACAACTGTGTATCCTGTAGAACAAAGGACTTGGCAATTAACTTGTTATAATGCATTCCAGGTGAAAAGGAAGATCGATGGGTTTGTGACGATGTACTACAAAGGCACAATGATGGTACATAAAAAACCTTCTCACTTGCATCCTTTATTTATCATAATAATTCTGAACAACTGTCATTATTAAATCAGGCTTATGAATTTTAGTTTGTACATTTTGGCTTCGACAGTGTGACGATGAGTCCTGCAAGCACACGACTCGCAGCCCCAACTTCCGTCTTCTTGGTGACCGTGAACGGGGAACAGTTTGTCCAAACTATCCTAACTGTAATGGAACCCTCTTAAGAAAGGTATATTCCCTCATCCACTAGTAAGATCTTTTTTGTTGCTTCATAGAACAACTTTTTAACTCTTAAGCCTCGTCTTATTTACACAGTACACTGAAGCAGACTTGTACAAGCAGCTATCATACTTCTGCCACATATTAGACACACAATGCACTCTAGAAAAGGTTTCTACTTAACAATCTTCTTATATTATCACATCAAATTTGTGTTGTTTAGATCCCTGATAATCTCTCTGGCATTTAATAAAAAAAAAGCAGATGGATGTTGGTGTCAAAATTCAAGTAGAGAAAGCAATGGCAAAGATAAGACCTGCGGTTGAGTCAGCAGCATCCATGGCTCGAAGTATCCGAGACCGGTGCGCTTACGGATGGGTGCAACTCACAGACATAGCCATTTGATAATTGTAATAACCATCTCATGTAGTTAAATTTATGTCATTTTTTTACTGACATCATTATAATCAAGCTACTCAGTTTTCTTCAGTCATAAAGCTTATTAGCATAACACTTTAAATTACAACAAGTACTAGACACTACAAATCATTTTCTACTTATGTTTCCGTGGAGAGTAAATCTGACTTTGGATCATTTCACTGTCTGAACGTTGTCTTCAAAGCAGAGTAGTTGTGGGAAAGCACATTTCCCGAGTGAGAGCCACCAAGCAGAGTCTCAAGGTTTAGTTCTTGTTCTAAGTTTCCATTGATCCTTGTCTGCGTAGGTGGTAGAACTGGTGGTAATCGCAGATGATTTGGGGCTAAACCATTCATAGCGGCTAAAGTCTGCAGTTGTTAAGTTAATCAGATGTTTGGTTTTACAAAATTAGACTTCGATAGTTTATGATCTTAGCAACAAAATGAAAAAAAAAACCTGAAACTGAAGTTGAAGCTGTTTCAGATATTCAATAGCTTCATCAAGCATTGATGCCTTATCTGTCTGCAAAACATATAAACAAAACAGTCTTTCTCAAGACACTGAGTTCTGAAAGATAATGATTCGAACTTGCTATTTTACCTTGTTGGAATTGGGAATCAGTTTCTGCAAAGCTTTCATTTTCTCGTTGATCTTGCTCCTCCTCCTCTGCAATATTTCCAGTTTCTTTTATTATCTCTAGTTAATTTTTTATTTTTTTAATTCAAATCAAGAATCTTAAAAGGATAAAGACAAAACCTTTTCAGACAAGTTGTGGAACTGTGCATCAATGTTTCTCTTCAACGAATTTCGCTGTCTATCTCCATTTCTCTTCAGTGTTATTGTTTTACCATTACAAAGCAAAAAACAACAACTAAGTTTTTTTTTTTTAAATCAAAGCGAGTTTTCAACTTTCACGGTAACTAACATTATTAAGCTTACCTTGTTTTCGAAAACACATCTGCCTTCCCCAGTTTCAGCGCCCGCACAAGCGGCGTAAGAAACCGCTCCGCCGGGTACGATGGGGAAGGTTCGGTTGAACATCTCAGCGGAGGAAACGATTTTCTCCGGTGAGGAAGAAGACTGAGCTGTTGGAGCACGGGACAGTACCTGCCGGAGAATGCTCGAGAGTTCGTCTGAAGAAGATGGAGCAGGAAGACGATCACAGTCGTCGGAATTACCCATCTGCCTCTCTCTCTCTCTCTCTGTGAATTCTTCACATCACTTTTGTTACTGAGGCATTTCATAATAAATAGGCGGGGAGGTAGGCGCGTGATATACAAGCGCGTGACAAATTATTCTAGACATAATCTGGTGCCATTAGTGATAATCTGTATCAACTTTTTTTTTTTTATGAATTTAATAATTTGTTTTGTCCTGGATTACAAAGCAGATTCATCACCAAATGTAATCATAAGTATTTAGGAGCGCGTGGCAAATTACTAAGATATAATCTGTATATGAATATTCTAATTTAGTGATAATTTGTAATTAGTTAAGAACTTTTTTATGAATTCATAATTTATTTTGTCCTGGATTACAAAGCAGATTCATCACCAAATGTAATCATAAGTTTTTTCTTCCAAACAACCGGTAATTAAATTGCATATAATTTTAGTTTTCTCCTCTTTTTTCCCCATGCCATAAATTAAAATAGAACAGTGATGGGTGGAGATATCAGTAAAGAACGGTTGATGGATATTTTTTTCTGAAAGTCATAAATAATACTGTAATTAATTATTATGACTAAACATAAAAAAAGACAATCACTTCATAGGTAAGGTCTTGCAAGAGTTTCACCATTTTTGGCATATTACAATTAAAAAGAAATTTCGTTTTTTTTTTCTCATAAAGAAGGTGTTATCTTGATTTTTTTGAAAAAGGTATTGAGTAATTGAAAACTTTTCTTTTGAGAAAAAATATAATAAATTCCGGTAATTTTTTTTTTCTTTTCGTTATGACATTTCCATATTATTCATTGAACAACGGAATAACGATCGAAACTTTAACAAAAGAAAAACCAATTTTGGCAATTCTAACATATACAACCAGCTTCATGAAACAATTAAAAGAGCTTGTTGCTTGCATAGAGGACACATATTCTTGACCATTAGCCAATTCTTGATACAGTCGAAGTGAAAATCATGCCCACATGCCAGTTTAGAAGCCTCATCATTGCACTTAAGTTTATCAAGACATATCACACATCTCTCCGCTTGACCAGAACCATCTTCATAAATTCTTCGGTTCAGATTCCCATCAATGATATCAACGTCTAAACCATTGCAGACATCTCCTGTTTGCTCACTAATGCGCAATAATTCCTAAAAAATGCACTAATAAACTTTTGAATATATATAGTTACAGAGTTTAAATCTACTACCACCTTATTCAAATGCATATCCACTGATTTTTTTTTTACAAATGCAATATAACCAATTAAATACCAATTCGATGTTACATAGAATATATCTTTTTATTTTATTTTTCCTTAATTTTTATTTTTCTTTTATAGATTTTTCTATGTTTTACATATTTTTTTCCTTTTAAAAAATATTTTTTTCACTATACCTCATTCGTGAAGTTGAGTTCTTCTATTTCAAATGGTTCATTGGCCAGTGTCTGTGACCACTGTTCGAATGTTTCTTCCTGTACAATTTCAATAAGTCTATATTATTTATCCAAAAGAATAATATTTCTCAAAAAAAAAACTTGTAGAAAGTAGATTATTACCATTTGATGTACCATTGAAAATGGATTAGGCTCTATTATCAGACCAGCATGATTCATCTCAACCATTGGATGTAGTAAGTTGGCATTAACATCAACGCTCAGATAAGTGTCCCACCTCTGCCAATCATCTCCATATAATAACTGTTGGAAGCTGAATGGAGTGTCCGATTCCCGAATATCATCCATGTTTTGGTCCATATCTAATTCTGAATGAACAACGATTATCTGATCCAAATTATAAGAAGGCCTAAGAGAATGTTTTGATGAACAAACACTTAAATATAGCTTATAAACACACTTTGTTTTCAACTGAAGAATATTTTGTGTATCACAAGAAGATTTCGACGCACTCTATGTCATTGTAATTTATGAGAGAAGTAAAAGATGTATATATATGAGTAACCATGGTTAAAGCATTTAGCTACTTTAAGCAAATGATATATAACTATAAATGCTGGTATAAGAAATTACACACTTTTAACCAAAAAAAAAAAAGAAATTACACTTGTTGGTTTTTATTGGAGTCCAAAAATGCTAACAAACAAAATAACATATAGAGACAGCTAACAAAAATGGAATTACCACTGGATTCTAGATATTTATATCCTGTTTTAGCTATGTATTTTATTAAATGGAAATGTTTTTTTTGTAGAATATTTTCAAGTTCTTTATTTCCTTAATAAATGATATAGTTTGGATTACTTGATAGAAAATATCAATTCTATAAAAGTATTAAAATAATAAACGTATGGCTTAACATGGTCTTTGATCATGATAGCTACTGCATACACAAAGTTCACAGAAGAAAAAAAAAACTCATTTGGTTTCGTTTGATGATTTGCAATACTGACAATGGGCAAATGGGTAAGTACAAAGGCTTTAATTGGTAACCATCAAAGTAATATAAGGAATAAGAAATAAAAGAATGAAAAGGAAAAAAATAAATGGAAAAATTAACTTGTATTCGTTGGTTGGTTTCGTTTCACGTATTGCGAAAGTCTAACTTGTCTGAAAAACGCATGCATGGTTGTGGAAATACAAAACAGTCGAGTATGTTTCGATACTGAGAAAAAAATATATGTGCATAATACATGACTTAATGGTTAATTAGCCTGCTTATAAGTTCAGGGATAATTTCCAAAAACGTATGAATTTTGGTGCAGGGAATATCAGTTTATGTGGTTGTTTAGATTCTATATTGAATATGGGCAAAAACCCTGAGCCCTCTTCGATTAGCTAGGCAGTAGTGAGAGTTGCTAGTAATGTTGCCAATTTCTTATTGAATCGTGTATCTAACTCTTTTTTTTTCATGTAAAGAAGTAATAACATGCGGTCTCCTTCATGTATCAAGAGTAATTACATTTTTAAGATCTTCAGAAATTAATAAAAATTATTTATTTTGAGATTAATTAATACCAATTCTTAACTCAAAAGTCATTAATTTTAGGGATTTATATTTGGGTTGAAGAGTTTTATGTGTTTCTTGTTAGCTAGGGTTCTAAATCTTTAATGAATAATGAATGATCTTCTTTTTTTTTTTTTGATCAAAATGAATGAACTTCAAATTTCAATAATACTACATAAGAGGATACAAAAACATGTGTCCCCACGCATGTGACCACCGTTGGCCACAAAGTAGAAAACATATATCAAATAATAATCTAAGGTCAAGACAATGTCATGCAGTCACTAGAAATTTGCACACATTGATTTTTTTTTGTTAACTAGGAGTTATCCGGATCTTACACCCGACTGAGCCAGACACAAATGATAGATGATATAATCTAGCAAATTTACTACAACAAAGATACTCCCTTGATTATTGGTAGAAAGATACATATTTCTTGTTAGAGTATCTCCAATTCCACTTCATAATTTTACTACAAAATGGAGTGAGAAATGAAGTAGTGAACAAATAAAAAAATCATTACTTCATTTAATCATTTTTTTGTTTGTTCATTACTTCGTTTTCCATTCCATTTTACAGTAAATTATGGATTAGAGTTGGAGATGATCTTATAAACCTTCCAATAATATAATAATCTGATCAAGAAAATCATCGGTTTAACCGGAAAAGCCATCACCGAAAAAGCCACAAAAAAATAAAAAAAAACCATTCTGTCAAAAACTGTTTCTTTTAATTCTCCACGTAAATAGAAATGACTCTAAACATACGTTGACTACTATCTGATAAAATCTAAAAAAGATTCATTGACTAGGTTAGATAATGTTTTGTTGATTATTTCAAGATCACCGTTTCCACAAGTTATACTATACATACGTATATACTCAGTTACTCACACTATGAATGGTTGGTATACAACATTCGAAAACTGCAGTCAATATGCATCATCATTGATGTTAAAGACTGTATTTTCGCTATAATTGAACTACTTTTTGACGTGGCTTATTTAACTGAGAGTTTTATATCAGTCTGGTGGGAAAAAAAAGTTCAACCTTGTCGAAGAAAACAAACAAACTAAAAAAAAAGAAAGCTAAACTTTATCTTTATTAATAATCCATCTCTCTCTCTCTCTCTCACTCTAAACGAGACAATTACGTTTGGTTAACAAATCAATGAACCCCGCGTTTTATTACCTAAAACATCTTTTGTCTCTGTCTTTAAAACCCCAAATCAACAGTAGATCGAAACACCATTCACACAGATTCCTCTCTCTCTATCTCTCTAGGGAGCGATGTCGGCGTGCTCCAACAGCTTAAGCAGAGCCGTAACACTCTCTCTTCTCCTTCTACTTCCCTTCTTCTTCTCTCTTTCATCTGCTTGCTCTAATGGGAACTGCCAGGTTCTTGATTGATCCTTCTTTTGCTTCTTTATTGTTTTCAAATTGAGTCTTTAAATCTAATAAAGGGATCTTGATATGGTTTTGCTCAGATGCTGGAATCATGCTCCTCAGCCACTGACTGTGTCCCAGGTTTATACTGTGGGAACTGTCCTGCTGTTGGTAGAACCAAACCCATTTGCACTAGAGGCCAAGCTACAATCCCAACTTCCATTGTAAGATTTTCTTCTAGATTTGCCTGTTTGTGCATTAAAAGTTTCCAACTTTGAAGATGGGTTTGTCTAAAGATGTGTTCTTTAAACTGTGTAGATCAATGGATTGCCTTTTAACAAGTATACATGGTTAATGACTCATAATGCTTTTAGCAATGCAAATCAACCACCTTTGCCTGGTGTCCAGAGACTTACATTCTTCAATCAAGAAGACACTGTTACTAATCAGCTTAGAGTGAGTAATAATGTCTCTTCCCCTATTTCTTATTTTGGAATCCTCCTTTTTTTTTTTGAAATGTGGTTTTTTGTTTGCTGTAGAATGGAGTTAGAGGACTAATGTTGGATATGTATGACTTCAATGATGATATCTGGCTTTGTCATTCTCTTAGAGGACAATGCTTCAACTTCACCGCCTTTGTAAAAACTTATCTTCAACTTACTATATTTGTATCCAAAGTGGATTGGTAAATGTGAAACTTTTTTATCCTTGTTTTTGGTTTCCTTATCAGCAACCTGCGATAAACACATTGAAGGAAGTTGAGGCATTCTTGACTCAGAACCCAACAGAGATTGTTACCATCATTATTGAGGACTATGTGCACAGACCTAAAGGCTTATCAACTCTATTTGCTAACGCTGGTTTGGACAAGTACTGGTTTCCTGTTTCCAAAATGCCCAAAAGGGGAGAAGATTGGCCTACTGTGACTGACATGGTGCAAGAGAATCACAGGCTCTTGGTTTTCACTTCTGTTGCTGCAAAAGAAGATGAAGAAGGTGTTGCTTATCAGTGGAGATACATTGTTGAAAATGAATGTGAGTAAGTTTGTATCTTTTTTGTTTTTTTTTTTGGGGGAAGTGTCTTTGAATAATCTTTCTTTTGCTATGGTTTGTGTTAAAAGCTGGAGATCCAGGTGTGAAGAGAGGTTCTTGTCCGAACAGAAAAGAATCAGAACCTTTGAATTCAAAAAGCTCATCTCTTTTCTTGATGAATTACTTCCCAACGTTTCCGGTAGAGAAAGATGCTTGCAAGGAACACTCAGCTCCACTCGCTGAGATGGTTGGGACTTGTCTCAAGTCAGGAGGGAATAGAATGCCAAATTTTCTTGCTGTTAACTTCTACATGGTACTTACTGAATCAATTTTTAAAACTTAGAATATTAAATTTTCTTTGAGTTTTATTAAACAAAACCATTGCAGAGAAGTGATGGAGGAGGTGTTTTCGAAGTTCTAGACAGAATGAATGGACCTGTTATTTGCGGTTGTGAAACTCTTGCTGCCTGCCAGGTAATAATATATAGCTTCTCTACTCTTTACAAAGCCTAAACCATCTAAAATAACAATGGGTTTTATTTGATGTTGCAGCCAGAAGCAGCTTTTGGTTCATGCAAAAATGTTACTCTTCAGACAAGAGCCCCAGACATGGATTCAACGGCCGGAACCTACTCAGGTTCAGTTCAGTTCTCAAGATCCTTAGCTGTTGCCTATTCACCAAACACCATTTTAGTCATGTGCTTCTCATGGCTTCCATTGCTGGTGTTTTTACTATGACACAACCAACCAATTCCACTTCTAGAGATGAATGAGAGAGATCCTTAAGTTGAGGATAAGTTAGAAAGAAAGAGAGAGTTTTCTGATTTGATTCTTGTTATTGTTAGACTGCAGATTTATAGTCAGAAAGCGTGTGTGTATGTGTGTCTTCAGGCTTCAGCTTCTGTTGAATCTTTTATGCAACAACTTATATATAAATATATAGAATCTTTACTACTTCAATAGAATCTTTACTAAATAATTTAATATAATCTTATTGATGAGAGAACACATAAGAGAGAAGGAGATTCCAAATTTTTTTAATGAATAACTATACACAAAAGCAAAGCAACAAAAGACTAGACAGCATGCAACAAAGGTGGTGGATTCTGAGCATTGAGGAGAAGTTGAATGGGTTTGATCTGAAGGGCAGGACTGATGGTAAGTAAAGCAATGAAGCAATCCACAGGAACTCTAGTTCCCCATAAGTTGATTGATTCTAGTTTTCTGCATTTGTTGACAAGAACAAGAAGGCCTCTCTCTGTCACATGGCGGCAACACCACATACTAATTGTCTGCATAACACATAAAATAACCAGTTTTATTTATGGCTTCAGACAAAGAAAATAGACATATTGATGGTTTACCTTGAGATGATGGCAGTGTTCTGCAATAGCGAAAAGGGACTCATCGGTGATGAATGTTCCTCCAATGTTCAGATGTTGCAAGGAAGATGTTCTTGATACCTATCAAATAATTAAAAAAATAGATTCTTTGAGTGATAAATGAATATTCAAGATTCCGATTTAAGGCATTTACATTACCAGTTGAACAACACCAGAATCAGTAATGGCAGTCATGCCCCATAAAGAGATTGAGCTTAAATTGGCAACACATCTAGCAGAAGCTATTTGGTAAAGACCATTATCAGTTACATGACAACCCCATCTGCTTTTAGATCTGCAAAACACACACACACACATAAACATTAACTAAACATGAAGAAACAGAGTATTGCATTGACCAAGTCAATGTCCTCAAAACCCTGAAGGTAAAGCTGGAAACTTGACCAGAGTTTAAAACAAACCCACCAATGTTTAGACTCTAAATATGGATACAAATCTTCCATTGAATGTCAAATCAAGATCGCAAACTACAACAACAAGCACATAGAAAGAGAGATTACATGTCGAGTTCTTTGAGATTGTAAGCAAGATGTACAAGTCTAGAAGTGGAATCATCGTCCATTTTCCAACCAGCAAAGCTCAGAGACTCTCTTCTAGCCATAGATTGGTTCACAGCTTTTCTCCATTTCTTACAGACACCACTTGCCCTACAAAACCTCATCAAAAACTTCAATTTGTTTCTTTTAATGAAAAAAAAAATCAACAGTTTGTAAGGATCATGAAACACTTACTGTGCCAATTCGGTGAAAGAGGTAACCAGAGAAAATATATAAGCAAGGAGGTGTAACGGTAACCGATCAATCTCTGCTTCTTCATCCATGACTTTTAACTTTTTAAGAACTTGTTGAATGATTTATATGCAGAAACCCTTTTATATATATATTCACAAGACAAGATTTGTATTTATGCAACACTCTTCAATAATTTGCAGAGATGGAAGAAGAAGATGTTGTCATTTTCATTGTATTGAGTACAGAAGATGTGGTCATCGTTCCGTCATACTTTTGAATCCTTCTTTGATTTAATTTAATGAGCTTATATTATTACAAAAGGTCCAATATTTTGCGTGGGAAAGTACTCTCTAGACTCCGTCTTTCTCTTTTATACGCCACGTGGCACGTGCCACACCTTAAGCCAAAATCAATTCCTTAAATTTCACACATAAAATACTTTTTTTTTTTTTTTAAAATGTTCACCAGAGAAATAATAAATAGATACGATTGCTATAATTTGACGTGACGTTGTCATCTGTATATTAATCTTCTTGCATATTTTTTGTATGTTTCGTGTTCAAAGGACTTATGCAAGAAGTACACGGTTGGTCAATATAGTTTATTTACATGTAAATTTGATTCATTAGTTAACATAACCAGAAGAATAAGAAAATCAGCTAGAATAGACTTTTACTTTAGCTCACAAAGATTCTTTTAAACTTTCTTCAAAATTTTCAACATTTGTAAAAATTGGCCTGGCTGGCCTATATCATGATTTGAAGCCCATGACATGATCAATTTCAATCCACATAAAAGAATTGCGAGTTTGCCACTTAACTCTAATTCCCGGTTAGGCTCCAGCTATAAACTACCGGTACGATTTCAATTCTACTGATAAATTTGGTTAAATCTTGAAGCGAACAACACAAACAAACAAACAAACATACAACACAATACACCTTTTCTTCCTTTATTCAAGAAGCGAATTACATTTAATTTCCATTATTTTACTTAAACAACACACGCATACTCTAAAAACTCAGGATCAGTCGATAATTTCTCCAAAACATTAGAAGATAAACAAGTCTGAATCTCAATGTTTCCTTCTTCAATTCCCGGATAAACAATAAGCTTCCCATCGCTAGTATTACCCGGTCCAGCCCTAACCGCAATCGGTTTACCCCAACCGAAATCATTACCATATACATTAAACCAAGGAGAGCTAGCCACAATCACAGAATTACTCACACCCACATGATCCGGTATCTTCGGTTCCTTCACCCAACTCTCAGCGAACACTCTAAATCCCTCATCCGTCTGCAGCCCAACAGTTTTATTAATCTCCAACGCGGCCCAACCCAGCCCATTACCAACCATCTCCCCAGCCGTTGTCGTACACGTAGCAAATCCGACGACGTTTCCAAAACACTCTTTATCAAGCGGAGGGTTTAGTCTCCGTCTCATATCCATCAGTAACTTGCAGTGAACCACTTCCTCCGGATTCAAATCACTGTTTCTGATTATGAACCGCCACATATGAGCTGTAACCGCTTGAAGCGACGAGATTCTCCGATCATCGGAGCTTACCTCTCCGTTAGCTTTCGATTTGAGCTCGGAGATGTTCTTCCTCGTGAATCGGATTACCTTCTCTTGCAACAACGACGAAGAAACAACCGGAGAAGACGACGGTGGTACCGTCTCCGAGATCGGGATTCGAATCGGATGATCAATCCCGTCGAGAAACCAGCCACGGAGGAGCAGAGGCGGGGATAAATTTTTATTCCGGTTAACTCCGGTTAAGCAAATCTCGGACCATGTGTTGAAGAAGCTCCAGAAGGAAGATCCATCCGCAACCATATGGTTATAACCGAACGCGATGAAGACTCCGTCTTTTAACTCCGTTACTTGGAACGTTATTAACGATTCACCGTCACAGCTCTTAACTCCGTTAGCGGGAAAGAAACGGTTCAAGAACTCGGGGACGATACCGTTGACCGGTTTTAGAATATCATTAACCGAGACGGTTTTAGCTGACGCGTGGATGAATTTGACACCTGAACCATCGCAGTTTACAAGGAACGACGCCGTTTCGTCGTTTTCGTTCTCGGTCTTGACTAGTCTGCCCGCGAATGGGTAGAAGATGGTCAACGCAAGGGAGAGAGAGGATTTGAGTTGGGGGATAATATCGGTTTCCGGGTCGGGTTTTGGGAAGAGGAGACCTCTTTGTGGGTATTCTGATCGGAGGAAGAAGAGATCCCATGGAGTTAGATGGATCTTAACCGGTTCTGAATCTGCTCTGTCGGGTCGAACTATGCTTGTAGAGAGCACGACAACATCTGCCATGTCTTGGTTTGTCGTTTTCTATTCTGGAGGTAATTTGATAGAACAGTATTATTACAGGAGTGAGTGACTTGTGTTCTAAAATTTAAATCCCCTTCACACCTAAACACATATCTACCACGTGTTTTAATAACATGGGCCGGTTTGATTGTTTATTGGGTCAGAAATGTCAGGCCCATTATCTGTTTTCATCCAAGTATCTTTTATGGGTTTGTTTGATATTGTCTCAAAGTATTAGTATTCGAATTGATTTATTTGATGGTGTGTTGCAGACAGTTTACCCATTTCTCTGCATTTTCATTAGAGGCAGTAGAAAGAAATGTAATCTGAAAGGTTCATATAATCAAGGGCCCATGGACAGTCCATGCTGCGGTGAAACATTTGTTTTTCCTAAATTTTATAGATCATATAATAGATGCTCCTTTGGTGTAACTATGTTTTTATTTGGTTGAATAAAATTTAAAATTCTTTCAAAAAAAAAATAAAATATAGATCATATAATAAGCTACTTCCAACTACAGAAAAATTATTTTAAAATGTTTGTGGCCATCTGAATTTCATGTGATCAGGTTGATGAATTACAAACAATCCGAAAAGAAGGAAACACACATATTAATTCGATTCAAATTGTTGAACCAAATCATAATCATAGTACCGAAAAGCTATCTATAATATCTATACTATTAAAGTTGAAGTACAAAAATGAACTGTTTGGAAACATGAATATTTTGTTTTCAAAAGTTTGATTGGAAACATGGATAGCATCAAACTTAATGCACTTATTTATTAAATTAAAGATTACTGCGGCCCAAAATACCATTATATATTATTGTTTTGAGTTTTCTATAATTGATATTATTTTAAATCTGAAAATATTTATACATATATATTATTCGTGTTTTAAATGTATTTAGAATAAATCAAAAATAATATATATTTTATTTATATAATTTATATTGACTATTGTTATAAGTTTTTAACAGTGATATACTATCCTCCAATTCTTCATTAAACAACTAATTTAAAAAATTGACTAAATTATTTAGTGTATATAACTTTGCACCAAATTTAACCAAAAAATAACTTTATAAACTATTACTAAAATATTTACAGGTCACAACATTTTACCGACGTCCCTGTTACACAATACAATGATGAAATACAATACTTAAACATTATATTATTACTTAGTAAAATTGGAACCATTAGATTGTAAATTTTGAAATGTTTATATATACCATAAAATAAAGACCCGTCCAATCGGATGGGTTATGATCTAGTTTAAATTAAATTCGAAGATAATAATATAAAATTATTGAATTATATTTTCTATAATTTCTGATGTTTATTTTTTCATTCAAAAATAAAAAAGAAATATTGTTAAATGAGTATTTTTTTATGTTTTATAAATTATATTTTTGTAATCATACTAAAACACAACAAAAAAAATTAAACTTGACTGAATTGAAAACAGACAAAACCGAAATAAACTAAAATGAAGCCAAACTGAACCAAACCAAATGCAAATAAGAATGTTGGTTCAATTCAAAATTAAAGTTTTCTTAGACCTAAATAAACCAAATCGAACTGAATCCAAATCAAACTTGACTTTAAACTGAAAATATCAGCCCTAGTCACATAGAATGATTATTTCGTTACACATAGAGACCATAAAAGTGTAGAACACGCAAAAGCAAAAACTAAGGGTTTTGCTCAGTTATTAATAGGAGAAAAGAGCAAGCATCAAGAGACCCTTGATCCAATTGTTCATTAACACACATACTCCAGAAACTCAACATCCTTGGATAAGTTTACCAGTACTTGAGATGGTAAACAAACTTGTAAATCAAGACTTCCTTCTTCTGCACCCTGAAAAACGACTAGTCTCCCATTGGGATACGGTGGTCCAGCTCGAGCTGTGATCGGTTTACCCCAACCAAAATCGTTGGAGTACAGTTTGAACCAAGGGGAGCTAGTAACAACTAGAGAGTTGCTCCCGAAACGAACTGAATTTTTGTCATTTTTCAACCAATTCTCAGCAAATGCTTTGAATGTTTCATTCTTTTGCAACCCCACCATTTTGTTTATTTGTAGAGCTGCCCAGCCTAGTCCTTGGTCCAGCAGCTCCTCAACTGTTGTTGTGACTATCCCGGTCTGGCACACGTTCCCAAAACACTCTTTCTCCAGCGGTGGGTCTAGCCTGAGTCTCATGTCTGCCGGTACTCTGCAGTGTGTCTCTTCTTCTCGGTTTATGACACTGTTTCTAACCGTTGAACGCCACATGTGTCCCAACACAGCTTGAAGAGAAGAGGTCCTCTTATCCAGGGCTAGATCTGAAATTATGGGGAACATAAACATTTCTTAATAACTTATATAAAACAAATTTTATAATAATTTGAGGGTCTAAGCCTAAATAAAAAATGTCAAAAAAAATTGGGGGTTTGACCCTTCTCTTACCATCAGATCCAGCTTCACTGTTGGCTTTAGCTTTCAGCTTCAAAATATTCTCCTTTGTGAGATGAAACACCTTCTGTTGTAAGTTACTTGTTGTTGAAGTAATGGGTGTAAATTTTGTTTCAGGGTCTGGTATACGAATCGGATAATGGATCCCATTGAGAAACCAACCTGGCAAAATAATTTCCATGGGAGTAGTAGATCCACCACCAGTATCCTTTGAACAAATCTCAGACCATGCATTGATGAACATCCATAATGATTTATCGTCAGCCACGGTATGGTTGTAGCCAAAACCGATGAAAACCCCGTCTTTCATCTCAGTTACTTGAACCATAAGTAACGGGTTTGACTCACCTTGGTAGCTCTTGATTCCGTTTGCAGGGAAGAGACCGTCGTTGGAACCTGAGTATTGGAGAACATCACTGAGCTCGATGTTGAGTGCTGAGGCGTGAACGAACTCCACACCTGAGCCATCACAGTTGACCAGAAACGAGACAGTGCCATCGTCATTCTTTGTCTTGACAAGACGCCCAGCAAAGGGGTAGAAATGGTCGAGGGCAACGGAAAGTGAAGCTTTTAGACGTGAGATTAGATCAAAACTTGGATCAGGTTTGGCAAAGAGAAGACCTCTTTGAAGATAACAAAGGTTGAGAAGAAAGAGATCCCATGGAGTCAGATGGATCTCTTTAGACTGGTTTACATCTCTGCTGGGACGAACGATGCTTCTTGATATCACCACAACATCTTCCATTGCCTCTTTTCTTTGTTCCAAAATGAAATCTGGTGATATATTATCATGATTTGTTTTATTCTCCTTTCTTTTTGTATTAATTGTTTGATTGATTATTGAGACATTGTCTTTTAGGTACACACTGCAAAGTTTTTTTTTTATATGTTTTATTTTTGGTTCAACACGTTACACCACAGAGTGTCTATTATACTATATATCATCGTAAAGTAAATCTTAAAGAGGTATACAATTACCTGCTTCAACATTCGCCATGTCAGAGCTTTGGGACGGATTGCAAGGAATTGTTAGCAATGCTCACAAATCCTCATGGATGGCCAAGCTTTTCGACGGAACTGGAGAGGATCTCGACGTTGAGGATTTGTTTCCCAGACTTTAAGATCACTTATGTTCCTAGATCTCTAAATGTTGTGTCCGATCATTTAGCTAAGACTGCCCGATCCTTTTATCGGGATCTCTTGTATGTTGGTTGTTTTATTCCGATATGGATTCCCAGACCACCTCAAGCTTAAGTAATAGATCAGTCTTTCGTTATAAAAAAAAAGAAAAGAGATATACAATTACAACTGTGAGACTGGAATCGACAGGAGACAGAATTAAAAACAATACTTTTTGTATTTAATTAATTTCTTAACCAAACACTATACAATACATACAATCAATATCCACTACTAGTTTGTCCACTGGTGATCCAGCTATCGGTTTACCCTAGCTGCTGTACACGTCAACCGGTGAGAGTTAGATGTCTGCTAGTACCAGCATAAGCCATTAGTATGTTATCGACTTAAAGATGGGTCAGCAGTGGCATGGATGTACATAGCATATTTATTAACCATAACGTACAACAATTTTCTAAACCCCAAATTATCCATAGCATAAAGATTTAAACCAAACACGCAGAAATGTAACAAGCAAAAAAGTACACAACATTAATTGACTGAACTCTCAAACAAATCCTAAAGGCTCCAAATGAAAGTATTTGTTAACAAAGACAAACAAAACCAATGGAAAATAGAATCATCCCTAGCTAAACCCCGACAAGTAAGAATGAAAACAAACACTTTTTCTTTTAAACACAATAAAGCTCAATCCCCATCATCATTGATAAATTTTAGTATATATAGCATTTATTGGAAAAAACTCGATCTTTTCGTAAGATAAATTAGAAAATATGGTATATTGTTATAATGCATAACTTCATCATTCACTGATATTTTATGAATATTAATGAGGTCCGATACCTTATTTATCCCCATTTCTACAGAAAATACATATTTTATAAGGGTTAGTTCACTGAATTAGGTGAAAAATCAAATTTTCATAGGGATTAACCCACATATTTCAAAGAAAATAAAAATTTGGTAATTTTGTTTTAATGCATATTTTCATCTTTAACTGTTATAGTATAAGTATTAAAGAGGTTTGAGACCATATGTGTTCTCATTTCTCTAAAAAGAGATGTTATAGGGTTAATACACTAATTAGATCATATATAAAAGTTTAAATAAATTATTTGTTAGAAAGTTAGAAATGATGACCATGTACCATGAAAATATGTTTATACTACATTAATTTACATTGAGAGTGTGGTTTGATATTTTTTAAACAACATTAAAGTGTCTAAAACTTATAGAGAGCATTTATTGGAACTTCAATTTTGTTGTAGGGGTTAACCCACATATTTCAAAAAAATTTAAAAAATTGGTAATTTTGTTTTAATGCATATTTGCATCATGTACTGACATAATATGAATATTAAAGAGATTTAAGACCTTATGTTTTCCCATTTATCTAGATAATAGAGATTTTATAGGGATTCATACACTAATTAAATCGTATTTTAAATTTAAATAAATTACTCGTTGGAAAGTTAGAAATGATGACCATGTATCATGAAAATAGACTTAGCCTACATTAATATACATTGAGAGTGTAGTTTGGTATTTTTAACAAAAACTAAATTGTCTAAAAATTATAGATAAAATTTATCGGAAAATTCAATATTTTCATAGGGGTTAACCCACATATTTCAAGAAAAATTAAAAAATATGAAAATTTGGTTTTATGGCATTTTTGCGTCATGGTCCGACATAATATGAATATTAAGGAGGTTTGAGACCTTATGTGTTCCCATTTCTCGAGAATATAAATATTTTATAGGGATTAGTACACTAATTAGATCGTATATGAAGTTTAAATAAATTAAAGGTTGAAAAGTTAGAAATGATGACATGTACCCTGAAAATATGTTTAGTCTACATTAATATACATTGAAAGCATGGTTAGGTACTTTTAAACAACACTAAAGCTTCTAAAAATTATAGATAGCATTTATCAGAAAATTCAATTTCTCCTAGGGGTTAACCCACATATTTCAAGAAAAAATAGAAAATTTGATAATTTCGTTTTAATGCTTATTTGCATCATGAACTGCGATGGTGTGAATATTAAAGAGGTTTGACACCTTATGTGTTCTCATTTCTCTAGAAAATAGATATTTTATGATGATAAGTACACTAATTAGATCGTATATGAAGCTTAAATAAATTACTTGATAGAAAGTTAGAAATGTTGACCATGTACCATGAAAATTTGTTTAACCTATATTAACATACATTGAGAGTGTAGTTTAGTATTTTTAAACTACACTAAAGTGTCTAAAAATTATAGATAGCATTTATCAGAAATTCAATATTTTCATAGGAGTTAATCCAAGAAAAATTAGAAAATTTGGAAATTTTGTTTTAATGCATATTTGCTCATTCTATGACATAGTATGAAGATTAAAGAGGTTTGAAACCTTATGTGTTCCCATTTCTCAAGAAAATAAAGATTTTATAGGGATTAGTACTAAAAATTAGATCGTATATGAAATTTAAATAAATTACTCGTTTGAAAGTTAGAAATGATGACCATGTACCATGAAAATATATTTAGCCTAAATTAAATTACATTGAGAGCATGGTTAGGTATTTTTAAACAACACTAAAGTGTCTAAATATTATAGATAGCATTTATCAGAAAAATCATTTTCCTAGGGGTTAACCCATATATTTCAAAAAAATAGAAAGTTAGTTAATTTTTTTTTAATGCATATTTGCATCATAAACTGTGATAGTATAAATATTAAATAGGTTTGAGACCATATGTGTTCTCATTTCTCTAAAAAATAAAGATATTATAGGGGTTAGTACACTAATAAGATTGTATATGAAGTTTAAATAAATGACTCGTTAGAAAGTTAGAAATGACGACCATGTACTATAAAAATATGTTTTACTACATTATTTTACATTGAGAGTATGTTTTGGTATTTTTAAACAGCATTAAAGTGCTAAAACTTATAGAGAGCATTTATTGGAAATTCAATTTTGTCGTAAGCGTTAACCTACATATTTCACGATAAATTAAAAAATAGGTAATTTTGTTTTAATGCATATTTGAATCATGCACTAACATATTATGAACATTCAAGATGTTTGATACCTTATGCGTTCCCATTTCTCTAAAAAAATAGAAATTATATAGGGGTTCGTCCATTAATTAAATCGTATATGAAGTTTAAATAAATTACTCGTTGGAAAGTTAGAAATGATGATCATGTACCATGAAAATAGGTTTAGCCTAAATTAATATACATTGAGAGTGTAAGTTGGTATTTTTAACAAATACTATATTGTCTAATAATTATAGAAAAAAATTAACAGAAAATTCAATTTTTTCGTAGGGGTTAACCCACATATTTCAATAAAAAATAGAAAATATGGAAATTCTGTTTTAACGCATTTTTGCCTCATGTACTGGCATAGTATGAATATTTAAGAGGTTTGAGACCTTATGTGTTCCCATTTCTCAAGAAAAATTAGAAGACTAATGCATATTTTTTTCGTAGGGGTTAACCAACATATTTCAAGAAAAATTAGAAAAATTGGTAATTTATTTTTAATGCATATTTGCATCATGAACTGTGATAGTATGAATATTAAAGAAGTTTGAGACCTTATGTGTTCACATTTCTCTAGAAAATAGAGATTTTATAGGGATTAGTACATTAATTGGATCGTATATGAAGCTTAAATAATTTACTCGTTGAAAAGTTAGAAATAATGACCTTGAACATGAAAATTTGTTAAGACTAAATTAATATTCATTGAGAGCGTGGTTAGTTATTTTAAACAACACATAAGTGTCTAAAAATCATGGATAACATTTATCTGAAAATTCAATATTTTCCGTAGGGCATCATACTCTGACATAGTATGGGCATCATACTCTGACATAGTATGGGCATCATACTCTGACATAGTATGGGCATCATACTCCCACATATTTCAAGAAAATTGTAAAATTTTGGAAATTTTGTTTTAATGAATATGGGCATCATACTCTGACATAGTATGAAGATTAAAGAGGTTTGAGACCTTATGTGTTCCCATTTCTCAAGAAAATGGAGATTTCATAGGGGTTATTACACTAATTAGATCGTATATGAAGTTTAAATAAATTACTCGTTGGAGAGTTAGAATTGATGATCATGTACCATGAAAATTTGTTTAAACTATATTAACATACATTGAGAGTGTCTAATAATTATAAATAAAATTTATCAGAAAATTCAATATTTTTCGTAGGGGTTAACCCACATATTTCAAGAAAAAATAGATTTTTTGGAAATTTTGTTTTATTGCATATTTGCATCATTCTCTGACATAGTGTGAAGATTAAATAGGTTTGAGACCTTAGGTGTTCCCATTTCTCAAGAAAATGGAGATTTCATAGGGGTTATTACACTAATTAGAATGTATATGAAGCATAAATAATTTACTTGTTGAAAAGTTAGAAATGATGACCTTGAACATGAAAATATGTCTAGCCTAAATTAATATTCATTGAGAGCGTGGTTAGGTATTTTTAAACAACACATAAGTGTCTAAAAATTATGGATAACATTTATCTGAAAATTCAATATTTTTCGTAGGGGTTAACCCACATATTTCAANGTTGAAAAGTTAGAAATGATGACCTTGAACATGAAAATATGTCTAGCCTAAATTAATATTCATTGAGAGCGTGGTTAGGTATTTTTAAACAACACATAAGTGTCTAAAAATTATGGATAACATTTATCTGAAAATTCAATATTTTTCGTAGGGGTTAACCCACATATTTCAAGAAAAAATTAAAATTTTGGAAATTTTGTTTTAATGCATATTTGCATCATGCTCTGACATAGTATGAAGATTAAAGAGGTTTGAGACCTTATGTGTTCCTATTTCTCAAGAAAATGGACATTTCATAGGGGTTAGTACACTAATTAGATCGTATATGAAGTTTAAATAAATTACTCGGTGGAAAGTTAGAAATGATGACCATGTACCATAAAAAATTGTTTAAACTATATTAACATACATTGAGAGTGTATTTTGGTATTTTTAAATAACACTAAAGTGTCTAATAATTATAAATAAAATTTATCAGAAAATTCAATATTTTTCGTAGGTGTTAACCCACATATTTCAAGAAAAAATAGATTTTTTGGAAATTTTGTTTTAATGCATATTTGCATCATTCTCTGACATAGTATGAAGGTTAAAGAGGTTTGAGACCTTAGGTGTCCCCATTTCTCAAGAAAATGGAGATTTCGTAGGGATTATTACACTAATTAGATTGTATATGAAGCTTAAATAATTTACTCGTTGAAAAGTTAGAAATGATGACCTTGAACATGGAAATTTGTCTAGCCTAAATTAATATTCATTTAGAGCGTGGTTAGGTATTTTTAAATAACACATAAGTGTAAAGATTATGGATAACATTTATCTGAAAATTCAATATTTTTCGTAGGGGTTAACCCACATATTTCAAGAAAAATTTAAAATTTTGGAAATTTTGTTTTAATGCATATTTGCATCATACTCTGACATAGTATGAAGATTAAAGAGGTTTGAGACCTTATGTGTTCCCATTTCTCAAGAAAATGGAGATTTCATTGGGGTTATTACACTAATTAGATTGTATATGAAGCTTAAATAATTTACTCGTTGAAAATTAGAAGTAATGACCTTGAACATGAAAATTTGTTAAGCCTTAATTAGTATTCATTGAGAGTGTGGTTAGGTATTTTTAAATAACACTATAGTGTCAAATAATTATAGATAGCATTTATCAGAAAATTTAGTAGTTTTCGTATGGGTTAACCCACATATTTCAAGAAAAATTAGAAAATTTGGTAATTTATTTTTAATGCATATTTGCATCATGAGCTCTGATAGTATGAATATTAAAGAGTTTTGATACCTTATGTGTTCACGTTTCTCTAGAAAATAGAGATTTTATAAGGATTAGTACATTAATTAGATCGTATATGAAGCTTAAATAATTTACTAGTTGAAAAGTTAGAAATGATGACCATGTACCATGAAAATATGTCTAGCCTACATTAGTATACATATACAGTGTATTTTGGTATTTTTAACAAATACTATACTGTCTAAAAGTTATAGATAAAATTTAACAGAGAATTCAATATTTTCGTAGGGGTTAACCCACTTATTTCAAGAAAAATTAGAAAATTTCATAATTTATTTTTAATGGATATTGGCATCATACACTGACATAGTTTGAATATTAAAGAGGTTTGAGTCGGTACGTGTTCTCATTTCTCTAGAAAATTGAGATTTTTATGCCTTAGTACCCTAATTAGATCGTATATGAAGTTTAAATAAACTACTTGTTGAAAAGTAGAAGTGATGACCATGTATCATGAAAATAGGTTTAGCCTACATTAATATACATTGAGAGCGTGGTTAGGTATTTTTAAGCAACACTAAAGCGTCTAAATATTATAGATAGCATTTATCAGAAAATTCAGTTTCTCATAGGTGTACCCACATATTTCAAGAAAAGATAGAAAATTTGGTAATTTTGTTTTAATGCATTAATAGAGATTGAGAGCGTGGTTAGGTATTTTTAAACAACACTAAAGCGTCTAAAAATTATAGACAGCATTTATCAAAAAATTCAATATTGTTTCGTATATTTCAAGACTAAACCAACATATTTCAAGAAAAAGTAGAAATTTTGTTTTAATGCATATTTGCATCATTCTCTGACATAGTATGAAGATTAAAGAG
This sequence comes from Eruca vesicaria subsp. sativa, assembly GCA_932364175.1. NCBI lineage: Eukaryota > Viridiplantae > Streptophyta > Magnoliopsida > Brassicales > Brassicaceae > Eruca > Eruca vesicaria. The sequence goes on along the minus strand of CAKOAT010128710.1, from coordinate 3,551 downwards.
GTTTGAGACCTTATGTGTTCCCATTTCTCAAGAAAAATTAGAAGATTAATAAATATTTTTCGTAGGGGTTAACCCACATATTTCAAGAAAAATTAGAAAAACAGGTAAATTATTTTTAATGCATATTTTCATCATGAACTCTGATAGTATGAATATGAAAGAAGTTTGAGACCTTATGTGTTCACATTTCTCTAGAAAATAGAGAATTTATAGGGATTAGTACATTAATTGGATCGTATATGAAGCTTAAATAATTTACTCGTTGAAAAGTTAGAAATAATGACCTTGAACATGAAAATATGTCTAGCCTAACATAATATTCATTGAGAGCGTGGTTAGGTATTTTTAAACAACACATAAGTGTCTAAAAATTATGGATAACATTTATCTGAAAATTCAATATTTTTCGTAGGGGTTAACCACATATTTCAAAAAAAATTAGATTTTTTGGAAATTTTGTTTTAATGCATATTTACATCATTCTCTGACATAGTATGAAGATTAAAGAGGTTTGAGACCTTAGGTGTTCCCATTTCTCAAGAAAATGGAGATTTCATAGGGGTTATTACACTAATTAGATTGTATATGAAGCATAAATAATTTACTTGTTGAAAAGTTAGAAATGATGACCTTGAACATGAAAATATGTTTAGCCTAAATTAATATTCATTGAGAGCGTGGTTAGTTATTTTAAACAACACATAAGTGTCTAAAAATCATGGATAACATTTATCTGAAAATTCAATATTTTCCGTAGGGGTTAACCAACATATTTCAAGAAAATTTTAAAACTTTGGAAATTTTGTTTGAATGAATATTGGCATCATACTCTGACATAGTATGAAGATTAAAGAGGTTTGAGACCTTATGTGTTCCCATTTCTCAAGAAAATTGAGATTTCATAGGGGTTATTACACTAATTAGATTGTATATGAAGTTTAAATAAATTACTTGTTGGAGAGTTAGAAATGATGATCATGTACCATGAAAATTTGTTTAAACTATATTAACATACATTGAGAGTTTTTTGGTATTTTGAAACAACACTATAGTGTCTAATAATTATAGATAGCATTTATCATAAAACTTAGAATTTTTCGTATGGGTTAACCCACATTTTTCCAGAAAAATTAGAAAATCTGGTAATTTATTTTTAATGCATATTTGCATCATGAACTGTGATAGTATGAATATTAAAAAAAGTTTGAGACCTTAGGTGTTCACATTTCTCTAGAAAAATAGATTTTATAGGGATTAGTACATTAATTAGATTGTATATGAAGCTTAAATAATTTACTCATTGAAAAGTTAGAAATGATGACCTTGAACATGAAAATTTGTTAATCCTAAATTAGTATTCATTGAGAGCGTGGTTAGGTATTTTCAAACAACTCTGAAGTGTTTAAAAATTATAGATAACATTTATCAGAAAAGTTAATATTTTTGGTAGGGGTTAACCACATATTTAAAAAAAAATTAGATTTTTTTGGAAATTTTGTTTTAATGCATATTTTCATCATTCTCTGACATAGTATGATGATTAAAGAGGTTTGAGACCTTATGTGTTCCTATTTTTTCAAGAAAATGGAGATTTCATAGGGGTTATTACACTAATTAGATCGTATATGAAGTTTAAATAAATTACTCGGTGGAAAGTTAGAAACGATGACCATGTACCATGAAAATTTGTTTAAACTATATTAACATACATTGAGAGTGTATTTTGGTATTTTTAAATAACACTAAAGTGTCTAATAATTATAAATAAAATTTATCAAAAAATTCAATATTTTTCGTAGGGGTTAACCCACATATTTCAAGAAAAATTAGATTTTTTGGAAATTTTTTTTAATGCATATTTGCATCATTCTCTGACATAGTATGAAGATTAAAGAGGTTTGAGACCTTAGGTGTTCCCATTTCTCAAGAAAATGGAGATTTCATAGGGGTTATTACACTAATTAGATTGTATATGAAGCTTAAATAATTTACTCGTTGAAAAGTTAGAAATGACGACCTTGAACATGAAAATATGTCTAGCGTAAATTAATATTCATTGAGAGCGTGGTTAGNACTAATTAGATTGTATATGAAGCTTAAATAATTTACTTGTTGAAAAGTTAGAAATGATGACCTTGAACATGAAAATATGTCTAGCCTAAATTAATATTCATTGAGAGCGTGGTTAGGTATTTTTAAACAACACATAAGTGTCTAAAAATTATGGATAACATTTATCTGAAAATTCAATATTTTTCGTAGGGGTTAACCCACATATTTCAAGAAAAATTTAAATTTTTGAAAATTTTGTTTTAATGCATATTTGCATCATACTCTGACATATTATGAAGATTAAAGAGGTTTGAGACCTTATGTGTTCCCATTTCTCAAGAAAATGGAGATTTCATAGGAATTATTACACTAATTAGATCGTATATAAAGTTTAAATAAATTACTTGGTGGAAAGTTAGAAATGATGACCATGTACCATAAAAATTTGTTTAAACTATATTAAAATACATTGAGAGTGTATTTTGGTATTTTTAAATAACACTAAAGTGTCTGATAATTATAAATAAAATTTATCAGAAAATTCAATATTTTTCGTAGGGGTTAACCCACATATTTCAAGAAAAAATAGATTTTTTGAAAATTTTGTTTTAATGCATATTTGCATCATTCTCTGACATAGTATGAAGATTAAAGAGGTTTGAAACCTTCGGTGTTCACATTTCTCAAGTAAATGGAGATTTCATAGGGGTTATTACACTAATTAGATTGTATATGAAGCATAAATAATTTACTTGTTGAAAAGTTAGAAATGATGACCTTGAACATGAAAATATGTCTAGCCTAAATTAATATTCATTGAGAGCGTGGTTAGGTATTTTTAAACAACACATAAGTGTCTAAAAATTACGGATAACATTTATCAGAAAATTCAATATTTTTCGTAGGGGTTAACCACATATTTCAAAAAAAATTAGATTTTTTGGAAATTTTGTTTTAATGCATACTTTCATCATTCTCTGACATAGTATGATGATTAAAGAGGTTTGAGACCTTATGTGTTCCTATTTCTCAAGAAAATGGAGATTTCATAGGGGTTATTACACTAATTAGATCGTATACGTAGTTTAAATAAATTACTCGGTAGAAAGTTAGAAACGATGACCATGTACCATGAAAATTTGTTTAAACTATATTAACATAAATTGAGAGTGTATTTTGGTATTTTTAAATAACACTAAAGTGTCTAATAATTATAAATAAAATTTATCAGAAAATTCAATATTTTTCGTAGGGGTTAACCCACATATTTCAAGAAAAATTAGATTTTTTGGGAATTTTTTTTTAATGCATATTTGCATCATTCTCTGACATAGTATGAAGATTAAAGAGGTTTGAGACCTTAGGTGTTCACATTTCTCAAGAAAATGGAGATTTCATAGGGGTTATTACACTAATTAGATTGTATATGAAGCATAAATAATTTACTTGTTGAAAAGTTAGAAATGATGACCTTGAACATGAAAATATGTCTAGCCTAA
>CAKOAT010128599.1:86461-120467 GCA_932364175.1 Eruca vesicaria subsp. sativa | reverse complement strand
TACTCGCAGAAAGAAAATAAAAGTCAAGTTTAAACATAAAAGGAAGATTTGAAGAGAAATAGAAGATTTCCGCAGAAGAAAAGGAAGGATCGAGAAGAATGGAAAGTTCCCGATTTAAGTCAAATCTGGGCGAAATGGAAAGATCGGATAGCCAAGATGAGGAGTATATAAAGAGGAGGTCTAGGGCAGAAGCAGACAGGCGAAATTCAGAGCTTCCACCACCAAAACTAGCATTTAGGAATATTTCCGTTTTTCTGTTAGCGAGCTGCGTCTCAATTAGGGTTTTCTAGTTCTTATGCTTTCGGCAATTCTTTTTGTACCAGTTCTACGCAGATTCGGAATAAGAACCTCTTTGCTCTCCGTTTTCGTTTATTCTTATTTAAATTCTAAGTATTTTCGTCATCTTATTTTCGTTGTGCGGTTCTCGCAGATAGCCGGTTCCTCTGGAAACTTAGGGTTTTCCCGAAGTTTCCTTTTTTACGATTTATTTGACAGTAGGGTGAAATCGACTCCCACAACCTTATCCAGACTGCTTAGTCTTCATCCAGACATCTCCTTGGGCGTGATCTACTCTCCAAAGGATGCAAGGTAACTTCTCAAGCCTTTAACCAATTTAGCACAGTAAAAAACAAAGTTACTGTGGTAAATCTCCAAAGTTACTGTCTGCTCCAAATCTCTTCCTCTCTCAATGTAAAAACTCTTTATCCTCTCATCTCAACATTGTCATAGGTCCATGCGCAAAGGTCAATCCATCTTCTTGCTGCGATTGTTCCTCTTGAGCTCTCTCCTCATCTGTATGTTCTCCTTGCCAAGTTGAACCTCTAGTGTGATCAGCAAGCTCAGCCTCATCTCGAGTTGCATTCTGATCCAGCTCCTCATCTTCACTAGTCCACTCAGGTTCTCCTTCCTTGTCTTGTGCAAAGAGTTCATCTGGTCCAATGGTGGCCGCACCATCCCCTCCTTTAAAAGGATTTGACCTCTAATCCAGCTCATCTGCAAAATAAGGGATCAAGTCAGAAACATTGAAAGTTGGACTAATGGTGTACTTACCTTGAAGATCAATCTGATAAGCATTATTGTTGATTCTTTTAAGCACTTTGAATGGACCATCTGTCCTGGGCATCAGCTTGGACTTCCTCTCATTAGGAAACCTATCTTTCCTAAGGTGAATCCACATGAGGTCACCTGGTTCCAGCACCATTTCTTTCATTCCTTTGTTTTTCTTTCTTGCATAATGCATTCCTCTATGTTCCTTTTGACCTGCTCATGCAAAGATCTGACAAACTCGGCCTTTTTCTTGCCATCAAGGTTAGTCTGTTCCTTTAAAGGCAAAGCAAACAAATCCAGGGTAGACAAAGGATTGAACCCATAGACATATTGAAAAGGTGTAAGCTTAGTAGCCGAATGGACTGATCTATTTTATGCAAACTCAACATGTGGTAAACAGTCTTCCCAAGTTCTAATACTCTTTTTAATTATAGCTCGCAACAAAGTAGACAATGTCGTATTGACAGTTTCAGTTTGACCATCAGTATGGGGATGACATGTAGTTGAAAACAGCAACCTTGTTCCTAGTTTTCCCCACAAGGTTTTCAAGAAATAGCAAAGGAACTTGGAGTCTCTATCAGAAACTATGGTCCTAGGCATTCCATGCAACCTAACAGCTTCTGTAAAGAAGATATTAGCTACTAAAGATGCATCATCATTCTTATGACATGGTATGAAATGTTCCATTTTTGAGAACCTATTAACCACCACAAAAATGCTATTGCTACCTTTCCTTGTTCTAGGCAGTCCTTAAACAAAGTCCATAGAAATGTTTACCCATGGTTCAGTAGGGATGGGAAGAGGTGTGTACAAACATGTGGCCTGAACGGTGGACTTAGCCTTCTTACACGTAACACACCTTGAGCATACTCTCTCCACTTCTTTCTTCATAGTAGGCCAATAGAAGTGTTCCTGCAAAGTAGACAATGTCTTCGCCACACCAAAGTGTCCCATCAGCCCTCCTCCATGAGCTTCCCTAACATAAAGTTCTCGCAAGGAACCACAAGGCACACACAAGCGGTTTTCATAGAGAAGGAAACCTCTCACTTGATAGAACTTACCGCTAGCATGTTTCTCAGTTTCCTTATAAACTTCCTGAAAGTCTGGATCATTAGCATAGCTAGATTTAAGATGTTCAAAACCCAAAATCTTAGTTTCCATGGAAGATAAGAGCGCATACCTTCTTGAGAGTGCATCAGCCACCACATTATCCTTACCTTGCTTGTACTGAATTACATAAGGGAATGTCTCAATGAACTCAACCCACTTAGCATGCCTCTTGTTCAATTTCAGTTGCCCTTTGAGATGCTTAAGAGACTTATGATCAGTGTGGATCACAAAATTATTAAGCCAAAGGTAGTGTTGCCAGGTCTGGAGTGCTCTCACCAGTGATTAGAGTTCCTTGTCATAGGTTGGATAGTTCACAGTGGTGCCTCCATCCTTCTCATTGAAGTAAGCTATAGGCCTTTTTTCCTGCATCAAAACAGCACCAATACCAACTCTATAGGCATGACATTCAATCTCAATTTTTTTAAGAAAGTTTGGAAGTGCAAGTAAAGGAGCACTTGTTAACTTCTCTTTCAACACTTGAAATGCTTCTTCTTGAGCCTGTCCCCAAGAGAATCCTACACTCTTCTTTATTACCTCAGTGAGTGGGGCTGCAATGGTACTGAAGTCTTTCACAAACCTTCTGAAGAAGCCAGCAAGTCCATGAAAGCTCCTGACCTCTCCAATGGATTTAGGTGTGGGCCACTCCTTAATAGCTTTCACCTTCTCCTCGTCCACCTGTATGCCTTGTGAAGTGACAACAAAACCTAAAAAGACAAGGTTATCTGTCCCAAAGGAGCATTTCGTACGGTTAGCATACAATTGTTCCTTCCTAAGTGCATCTAGGACCTGTCTCAAGTGCTCAACATGTTCGTGCAAGGTCTTACTATAAACCAAAATGTCATCAAAGTACACAACCACAAATCTGCCTATAAGAGCTCTCAAGACATGATTCATGAATCTCATGAATGTACTAGGTGCATTGGTAAGACTAAATGGCATCACCAACCATTCATACAATCCTAGTTTAGTTTTAAATGCAGTTTTCCATTCATCTCTTTCTTTCATCCTAATCTGATGGTAACCACTTTAAATCTATTTTAGAAAATATGCAAGACCCATGTAATTCATCTAGCATATCATCTAGCCTAGGAATAGGATGTCTGTACTTAACTGTGATCTGGTTGATGGCTCTACAATCCAACACACATGCGCCAGCTCCCATCCTTCTTTGGCACCAGTAAAACAGGTACAGCACAAGGACTCATGCTTTCCCTGATGTGTCCTTTCTCCAGGAGATCACCAACTTGTTTCTGGAGCTCCTTGGTCTCAATAGGATTGGTCCTGTATGCTGGCTGGATAGGAAGATCAGCTCCAGGCACAAAGTCAATTTGGTGTTCTATGCCCCTGATAGGTGGCAGACCAGTCGGATTGACATCTGAGAAGACATCCTTATACTCCTGCAAAAGAAGCTCAATCTCCTCTGGAATGATTGTCTAATGATTAGCAACTGTGGTTAGTACCTCTTTGTACAAAACAAGGATCATAGATTGATGAGAAACCAATGCAGTCTTAACTTCTTTAGAAGAAGCAAACAAGTTGACGGTACTTACCTTGGCCGTGTCCTCCTCGGAACTTGAGGTAGCCGTGGCTTTAGTTTCCTCCCTTCTCTTCTTTAGATGCAGGTTATCTTGATGTACCTCTTGAGGAGTCAAAGGTACCAACGTGATTTGCTTGCTCTGGTGAATGAAAGTGTGCCTGTTGGTGTAACCATTGTGTATGACCTTCTTATCATACTGCCATGGACGCCTCAAAAGAATGTGGCTTGCATTCATAGGAAGTACATCACAAGTGATTTAATCTTGGTACTTGCCAATAGAAACATGAACCTTGACTTGTTTAGTGACTAGTATCTCTCCTTCACCATTAAGCCACTGCAAATGGTAAGACTTTGGACGTGGTGTGATTGCTAAGCCAAGCTTCTCAACTAAGGATTTAATATTTTAGAAAGAAGAGATTGTATGAGAGATTTGGGTGAGAATGAGAGAATCTAATGTAAAATCATGATGAACATTAGAGAGAAAATTAGACTTAAGTTATGTGTATATTTAGATAGCTTGCTCGTTACAAATTATATAGAGGAGAAGGAGAACAAGATAAGGTAGACTAAAGTAGAAGCATGTGAAGTCAGCTTGACCGAGAAGCGTCTGATTTGAAATACACGGACCATATGGCTCACACGCTTGATGCCAAGAGCGTCTAGGTAGATGCTCTTGTACTTTACAGCTAGCACCAGCTCCCTTTCTTGACCGCGCCTTATCCTTTAACGGATACAATCTCAAACCTTCTACTTATCTTAGTGTTTCTTCTCCCATGCTCCTTTATGTCCCAAAGCCTTGACTCTCAAGTTACCATCTCCTTGACCTCATTGTATGGATACTCCATCCGTACAACTCTCACCATATATTTGCATAAGCTCCATTTCATTCCCAAACAACACACAACCATCTCTAAAATACTTTTCCTCTTTACCAACTACTCAGCTTAACACTCCCCCTAAAGCTTGACCATGTGGAAAAAGTCAAGCTTGGAATGCCATGTGATCTTCCTCATTAAAAACCTCACCAAAGTAAACCCATTTATTCTTTTGTTTTCTTTTGGATAAACCTTTGATAAGGAAAAGAGTAAAGACCAACATGGCGAGGAGACTTGTTTATTCGTTTCGGGTTAGAACAATAAGACCCAACATAACATGAATTGACTCCATAACCTTCTGTCTTGCAGCCTTAGTGAAGACATCAGCTAACTGGTCCTCACTTCTTATGTAACAAGGTAAGATCAGTCCAAGACAATTCATCTGTCTTACCTTGTGTTGGAGGCAATGTGAATTGCTGCTTGGTTATCACAATGCATGGTCATTGATGTAGCTTGAGCAATCTCTAAGTGCTTCAGGATTCCTTTGATCCATACCAACTCATTTGTAAGCTTCAGCATTGCTCTATACTCGGCCTCGGCACTTGAACATGAAATCACCTTCTGCTTCTTGCTCTTCCAAGTCACAAGGTTTCCTCCAATAAACGTGCAATACCCTGTGGTTAATCTTCCATCTAATCTATCACCAGCCCAATCCGCATCACAGTATCCAACAACTTCAGTACTACCATTGCAACCCATCCAAACTCTTAAGCCTCTTGTTCCATTGAGATAGCTTAGTATCCGAACCACCATACTCCAATGTTGTTGCTTTGAAGCTTGCATATTTTGGCTTACCTGATTCACAGCAAAACATATATCAGGTCTAATGATAGTCAAATAGATTAGCTAACCAACAAGTTTTCTATAGAGCTTAGGATCTTCAAACGATGGACTGTCTTCTATCTCCCCGTCTCTTGGTATCTTGTATCCGTCCTCCATTGGCATCTTTGCTGTCTTCCCATCAAGCTTACATGCATCTTTAAAAAGATCAAGTGTATATTTCATTTGAGAAATGAATAATCCTTCTTTGGACCTGCACAACTCTATTCCAAGAAAGTATTTCATTTCTCCTAAGTCCTTTATCTCAAAAACAGATTTTAGAAAGTCCTTGGTTTCTCTAATACCACTCTTATCACTTCCTGTGATGATAATATCATCTACATAAACGAGTAGAACAATGATAACTAAGGGAGTTTTGACAATGAAGAGAGTGTGGTCGAGTTCAGACTTTACAAAACCTCGGCCATTGAGAGTGGTGTTGAGCTTGTGGTACCATGCTCTTGGAGACTGCTTCAATCCATATATAGCCTTCTTTAACCTCAGAACATTCCCTGGCTTCACAAGCCCTGGAGGAGGAGGCTTATAGACCTCATATTCAAGCTCCCCTTGAAGGAAAGCATTCTTTACTTCCATTTGCCAAAGGCCCCATTCTAGATTAGTTGCAATGGATAACACAATCCTAATGGTATGAAATTTGGCAACATGAGCAAAGGTGTTTATATAATCCTCTCCATAGGTTTGAGTATACCCTCTAGCAACCAACCGAGTCTTCTTCCTCTCAATCTTCCCATTTGGTAAGTACTTAATGGTGAAAATCCACTTACTTGTAACCGCCTTCTTTCCCTTTGGAAGTTCACTCTCATACCATGTGTCATTCTTAATCATGGCATTAGCTTCATCACCCACTGAGGCAACCCATTCCTCATCAGTCATAGTCTCTTCATAGGTCTTAGGAACAAATCTCCGATCTAGACTAGTCATGAAGGAGCAATGATCTTAGGGGTACTCGGCAAAGAGCACACAGCTTGGCTTGGATGGGCAACCTCATTGGCATTATAGTAGACTCTTGTGTTGACCCAATTAGAAGAAGGCTTCCTTATTCTTGTACTTCTTCTTAGGGGCACACCAGCACTTGAATCCGTGACTCCTTCATCTCTTGTACTTCCCTTCAGTGGTACTCCAGCACCTGAATATGTGGCATCTTCATTCTGATCAGTAGTTTCTTCAGCAGTATCTTCATTCTCTTCTTCTTCAGGTTGATGACTTCCATTACGGTCCAGTCCATCAACCTCTTTGTCTTTATGAGCTATACCATGATCAGGACTAGACTCATCTTCCCCCTCGTGATCATGGTATGGTCGATCTTCAGTTTCAGGAGGAGTCCTATGGCTCTCCTCGGTTCGATCCTGGGTCACACCAATCCCAAGACCTTTTAGTATCATCTTAAGGCTATATGCCTTATCTGATGGTTGAGCAAGATCCTTGAGATCATTCCAGCTCTTTTCTTCATGATATCCTTTGGCTTCCATGAACTTCACTTCTCTGGAAACTAGGAGTCTTCTTCAATGTGGATCAAAACACTTATACCCCCTTCTGAGTTGTTAAATAACCCACAAACATAGCTCTTGTGCTCTTGACTTCAAGCTAGTTCCTCATATCATCCGGAACATGAACAAAAGCACACACATCCAAATACTCTTAGGTGGTTTAAAGATGGTTTGACCTTGTTGAGAACTTCAAATGGAGACTGATCCTCTAACACTCTTGTTGGCATTCTATTGATCAAATAACAAGCTGTCACAACCGCATCACTCCAGAACCTCTTTGGAACATTGGTTTGGAACATCAGGGACCTAGCAACGTCCATAAGGTGACAGTTCTTTCTTTCAACAACTCCATTTTTCTGAGGAGTGTAAGGACAACTAGTATGATGTAGAGTCCCATGCTGAGCCAAGTGATATTTGAATGCATTGCTCGTGTACTCACCACCATTATCTGACCTGAAAATTTTAAGCTTGGCATTATATTCGTTAGATACATAAGCTTGAAAGTTCTTAAATGCATCAAGGACCCTATCCTTAGTCTTAATGAGTGTTATCCAGGTTTATTAAGATTTTTCATCAATGAATGTTACAAAATACTTATGGTTCTCTCTAGATAAACATGGTGCAGGCCAAACATCAGAATGAACAAGATCAAAGCATTTTTCATAGATAGTACTTGATTTCTAAAAAACAGTCTTACAATGTTTTAATATTTTAGAAGAAGAAAATAGATTAAGGATAGAATGAGTGATTTTGGGAGAAAATGAGAGAAGCTTATTTGAGTATCATGATGAACAAGAATGAGAGAGACTGAATAATACTTGTTAGATTAAAATGATAAGGTTTGGTTACAATATAAAGGAAAAGATGCTACAACGGATAGGAAAGGATAAGGAGAAGCATGTGAAGTCAGCTTGACCAAGAGGAGCGTCGGTTTGAACTTGTGGCTAAGAGGCACCACACACTTGATGCCAAGAGCATCTTGACTAGATGCTCTTGTCACTTTCCAGCTAGCAACAGCTCGTCCCGCGTCTCCTTTATCCCTTAACGGATACAAAAAGCAAAAACCAAACCCTCTTCTTCCCTTAGTGTCTTTCTTCCATGCTCTCTTTAGTCACAATACCTTAGGCCTCAAGTAATCACCTAGTACGGCCATATTGTACAGACACTCCATCCGTAAGCCTCTAACCCTAAATATACACAACCTTATTTTCACTTCTAAGCTTAACACTCCACCTCAAGCTTGACCATGTGAAACAAGTCATGCTTGGAAGGACCATGAGCTCTCCCTCATTAAAACCTCACCAAAGAAAATCCATTTGGGACAAAACCTTGATGAGTAAAAGAGTAGAGACCTCACGATCAAGATATTTTTTTAGCCGGTTGGGGTTAGGTCAATAAGACCCAACCTAACATGAACTGACTCCATAACCTTCTGCCTTGCATCCTTAGTAAAGACATCAGCTAACTGATCCTCACTTCTTGTATAGCATGGTAAGATCACCCCAAGACAAATCATTTGCATCACCTTGTGACAATCAACTTCAATATGCTTGGTCCTCTCATGGACCACTGAGTTAGAGGCAATATGGATTGCTGCTTCGTTGTCACAATGCATAGTCATTGGTGTAGCTTGATCAATCTCTAAGTGCTTCAGGATTCCCTTGATCCATACCAACTCATTTGTGAGCTTCAGCATTGCTCTATACTCGGCCTCAGCACTGGAACATGAGATCACAATCTGCTTCTTGCTCTTCCAAGTCACAAGGTTACCCCCAATAAACATGCAATACCCTGTGGTTGATCCTCTATCTGACCTATCACCAGCTCAATCCGCATCACAGTAACCAACAACTTCAGTGCTACCATTGCAACCCATCCAAACTCCTAAGCCTCTTGTGCCATTTAGATAGCTTAGTATCCGAACCACCATACTCCAATGGTGTTGCCTTGGAGCTTGCATATGTTGACTCACCTGATACACAGCAAAACATATATCAGGTTTAGTGATAGTAAAACAGATTAGGATACCAATAAGCTTCCTATAAAGCTTAGGATCTTCAAATGATGGACTGTCTTCTATCTCCCCCTCTCTTGGTATCTGGTAACCATCCTCCATTGGCATCTTTTTTGTCTTTCCATCAAGCTTACCTGCATCTTTCAAAAGATCAAGTGTATATTTCCTTTGAGAAATGAATAATCCTTCTTTGGACCTACACAACTCTATTCCAAGAAAGTATTTCATTTCTCCCAAGTCTTTTATCTCAAAAACAGACTTTTGAAAGTCTTTGGTTTCTTTGACACCATTCTTATCACTTCCTGTCATACTAATATCATCCACATACACAACAAGAACAATAATACCTGAGGGAGTAGTAAGAGTGTGGTTAAGTTCAGACTTTACAAAACCTCGGCCATTGAGAGTAGTGCTGAGCTTGTGATACCATGCTCTTAGAGACTGCTTCAATCCATATATAGCCTTCTTTAACCTTAGAACATTCCCTGGCTTCACAAGCTTCTCAAGACCTGGAGGCGGATGCATATAGACCTCATCTTCAAGCTACCCCTTATTGAGTTAAGAGGTCTTAATATATGAGATAGGAAAGGGAGATTAGTCAGGAGGTGAAGTGATGTTGAGCTTGTGTACGGATAGGGTGAAGTGTACGGACAAGCATTGGTACATACACTTGAAGTTAAATGGTGGGAAGGAAACACATGAAGCTTGTGCAACAAGGAAAAAAAAGGTTCGGATACCTCTGAGTAGAGTGGAGGCTTTAAGGAAGAAAGGTGACCGTTTAGAGATAAGGATAGGGATACTTTACAGCTGGAAAGGAAAAGGCATCAAGTCTAAAGATGCCTTATGCTCGACGCGTGTATGCATTCCGGTCCAAGCATTTCAAATGAAGCGCCTCTTCTTTAGTTGACTCCACACGAGTATTCAACATCACTATAGCTAGGAAAACCCTTATCCTCTCTTGAATAAATTGTAAGACTGAGATGAATGAAATGCTAAGACTCTTGATACTTTTACTCTCTACACAATAATTCTCTTTTTACTCGATCTCTCTCATTTCTAGTCTAAATCTCTGTCAAACTCTTTCTTTAGTCTCATAATCTCTTCTTCTATCTTCTAAATACTCAGATTAATAGAAAAAATATAGTATCAGAGCCAGGTTGAAAGAGATCTGAGGTTGTGTTCTTGAGAGAAGAGATTCGTGTGAGGGTTCTTTTCTTCTCTGGTTTGTTCGTTTGAAGATTTAGTTCATTTCAAGACATCGCGTGGTTTTGAATCGACTTGTCACTGAAGATTTGAAGCTAAAGGTGAAGAATTTAGCTGCTGGTGTTTGTGTGGTAACAAGATCTCAACTTTAGTAAGCTTTTCAAGTCAAGCTACTAGATGGAAGAAAGTATGGGTATTCACATGAACATAAAGGTTCCGGTTAACCTCAAGGGAGGTAACTATCTCTTGTGGTCTCGTTTGGTGAAGACTGCGGTTAGAAGCAAGGGTTTGTGGAACCACATCACTCATGGAGAGGCTCCAAAACTCATTGCTCAAAAAGGGGACAAGGATGGTGTCACAAGTGAAGACAAATGGGAACAAGAAGACTTGTTGGTGCTATCGGTTTTGCAAGGATCTCTAGAGCAACCGATTCTTGAGGCATACAACTACTGTACAACTGAAAAGGACCTATGGGAGACCTTGAAGAAACTCTATGGTAATGTCCCTAATCTCAGCCGAGTGTTTGAAGTGAAGCGATCCATTAACAACCTTTTTCAAGAAGATATGGAGTTCACCAAACACCTTTGGAAGTTTAGAGCATTATTGTCTGAGTTGGAGATGCTTAGGCCAAGTACTACAGATGAAGATGAGCTGATTGAGAGGGGTGAACAAGATGAAGTCTTCGGACTCTTGCTCACACTCAACCCGGCTTACAACAGCCTAATCAAACACATCCTAAGAGCTGAGAAACTACCATCTCTTGAGGATGTGTGTGCCCAAATCCAAAAGGAGCAAGGGTCTATTAGTCTCTTTGGAGGAAAGGGAGACTTATCCTTGGCAAACCAAGAAATCCAAGAAGTTCAAGGAGAAGGTTATCAAGCTAACAAGGCATCGTATGGGAAGCATGAGAAGAAGAGTTTCAATGGAACATATGATCACTGCAAGAAACATGGCCACAAGAAGAGCCAATGCTGGATCCTTCATCCTCATCTCAAACCGGCCAAGTTCATGAAGGATAAAGAAGCCAAATCAAATCTATCCAAGGGGGCTAATGGTGTGGGAACAAGCAATGCAGCTGAGAGTGAGGTTCGTGTTTCAAATGATGAGAAGTCCTTGGTGGCTTACACGGGTGGCAGTACAAGTAACCGTGGGGGCAATGGAAATGAGTACATCCGAAGGTCAGACATTGAGGATCTTATCAAGATTCTCAAGGAGAATGGTAACACCTATGGTTGTTCTCTTAGTGCTTCTTTGCTTTCTAGGAACTTAGATGAACCGTGTGAGATGCTTAGGACTGGTAGGCGTTTGAATGAACCTAAGAATGCTTATACTCCTTCTAGTATACTTTGTCATGCTGCTAGAAACTTGCCTAAACCATTAGTCATTGATTCAGGAGCTTCTAATCACATGATTAGTGATTATAACTTGATAAAGAACCTAGAACCTGCTAATGGAAATGTTATGATTGCTAATGGTGATAAAATTCCTATTAAAGGAGTAGGAAGTCTGGAGTTGTTTAATCATGAATCCAAAGCCTTATATATGCCTGATTTTGCATCTAATTTATTATCTGTTAAGAAATGTACCATGGATTTACAATGCAATGTTATATTCACCCCTGATGATGTAAGATTTTACGATATTAAGAGTTGCAAGTTGATTTGAAAAGGAGCTACTAGAGGCGATCTCTATGTTCTTGAAGACTCATATTTTGTTCAAGATTTTAGTTGTTTTAATTCTACTTCTAGTTTGAATAAGAATGCTCTGTGGCATGCTAGATTAGATCACCCACATGTTATAGCTTTAAACTTAATGGTTCCAAGTGTTGTTTTTGAAAATAATGAGTGTGAAGCTTGCATTTTAGGAAAGAATTGTAAGACTGTCTTTAAGAAATCCACTATTGTCTATGAAAACTGCTTTGATTTAATCCATTCTGATGTTTGGACTTCACCTTGTTTATCTAGGGAAAATCACAAATATTTTGTAACTTTCATAGATGAAAAATCCAAATACACCTGGTTAACCTTAATTCCATCAAAAGATAAGGTGTTAGATGCATTTAGGAACTTTCAAGCTTATGTAACTAACCATTATCATGCCAAGATTAAGATTTTCAGGTCTGATAATGGAGGAGAGTATACAAGCTATGGATTCAAATACCACCTTGCTCAACATGGAATACTTCATCAAACGAGTTGTCCCTATACTCCACAGCAAAATTGGTATCTAAGAGGAAGAATAGGCATTTGATGGAGGTTGCAAGGTCACTCATGTTTCAGGCGAATGTTCCCAAAAGATTTTGGAGTGATGATGTTGCTACTGCATGCTACTTAATCAACAGAACCCCAACAAGAGTTCTTGATGATCAAGCTCCATTTGAAGTTCTCAACAAGCACAATCAATCCCTGGAACATTTAAGAGTGATTGGGTGTCTATGTTACGTTCTTGTTCGAGGAGGGTTGAGAAACAAACTTGAAGCTAAGAGCAGCAAGGCTGTGTTTGTTGGGTACTCGACGAGTCAGAAGGGCTATAAATGCTATGATCCTGAAGCAAGAAGAATATTAGTTTCCTGAGATGTTAAGTTCCTTAAAGATAGAGGGTTCTATGAAGAAAAGAACCAAGAAGACCTCAAGGATCTAACCTCAAATAAGGCGGCTACACTCATGATTATTATGGAGAGACTATGCATCAATATGACCCAGGATCCAAAACAATCAGTTGATCAGTCTCCCCACCTTGATCATGAAGGGGGGAATGAAACAACTAGTGACCAAGGAGGGGCAGTAACCAATGAACAAGAAGGGGTAGCAACTAATGACCAAGAAAAGGTGAGTCCGAGTGGTCAAAAAGGACAAGAAGAACCAGGTTCCGGGTCTCCTGATCAAGGTGTGGCATCTCATAAAGTCAATGAAGATGTAGATGGTCCAGGACAAGGGGAAAAAGAGGAGAACACTACTGAACCAGTACTAAGGAGAAGTAGTAGGATAAGGTACCCACCTTCTAATTGGGTGAATACTAGAGTATACTACAATGCTCAAGCAGTAGAACATCCCTCTCAAGCGGTTTGTTCCTTTGCTGAGTTCCCTCAAGAGCATTCTATGTTTGTGGCGAGTCTAGATGAGAATGTTATTAGAAGCTATGAGGAGGCGATTCAAGATCAAGAATGGAGGAAGTCTGTGAATGATGAGGCTGAGGCAATGATAAGAAATGACACTTGGTATGAGAGTAGTCTTCCTAAGGGTAAGAAAGCTGTCACAAGCAGGTGGATTTTCACAATCAAATTCTTACCTAATGGGAAGATAGAGAGGAAGAAGGCTCGGTTTGTTGCAAGAGGATATACTCAAACATATGGAGAAGATTATGTGGATACCTTTGCACCATTAGCCAAACTCCATACAATTCGAATTGTCTTATCATTGGCAGTGAACCTTGAGTGGGGATTGTTGCAAATGGATGTGAAGAATGCCTTCTTTCAAGGAGAGCTTGAGGATGAGGTTTACATGCATCCTCCAGGCCTTGAACATCTGGTGAAGAAGGGTAATGTGTTGAGGTTAAAGAAGGCCATCTGTGGGCTGAAGCAGTCACCAAGAGCATGGTACACAAAGCTTAGCACCACTTTGAATGGAAGATGATTTAGAAGATCGGAACTCGGCCATACTCTCTTCACACTTACCACAACCTCAGGTATTATTGTTCTTCTAGTTTATGTTGATGATATCATCATAACTGGAAGTGACAAGGAAGGTATTCAAGCTACTAAAGATTTCCTTAAAACTGTGTTTGAGATTCAAGATTTAGGTGAAATGAAATACTTCCTTGGAATTGAGATATGTAGATCCAAGGAAGGTTTATTCATGTCCCAAAGGAAATACACACTTGATCTTTTGAAGGATGCAGGTAAACTTGGTGGAAAGACAGCTAAGATGCCATTAGAAGATGGATACAAGCTTCCACGTGAGGGGGAGATTGAAGATAGCAAACCATTTGAAGATCCAACGCTTTATAGAAAGCTTGTTGGTAAGTTAATTTACCTAACCATCACACGACATGATATATGTTTTGCTGTGAATCAGGTTAGTCAACATATGCAAGTGCTAAAGGAACATCATTGGGAGATGGTGAACCGGCTGTTGATGTACTTTAATGGAACTTCAGGCCTCGGTGTATGGTTAGGGTGTAACAAGAGCACTGAAGAAGTAGGATACTGTGATGCTGATTGGGCTGGTGATAGAGCTGATAGAAGATCAACTACGGGTTATTGCACATTCATAGGAGGCAACCTAGTGACATGGAAGAGTAAGAAGCAAAAGGTGGTCTCCTGCTCAAGTGCATAAGCTGAATACAGGGCCATGCTCCAGTTTACTGTTGGTGTCAAAATCGGTCACAACGGAATCAATGGCGAAGAGTCTCCGCAGAAAATATAAAAGAAATCGTTTTATAAAACTCGAAGAATCGTTTATGAAACTCGAGAATCGTTTTATAAAACTCGAAGAATCGTTTTATAAAACTCGAGAATCGTTTTATAAAACACGAAGAATCATGTTATCAAACTCGAGAATCATTTTACAAAACTCAAGAATCATTTTATAAAACTCGAAGAATCGTTTTATAAAACTCGAGAATCGTTTTATAAAACTCGAAGAATCGTTTTTATAAAACTCGAGAATCGTTTTATAAAACTCGAAGAATCGTTTTATAAAACTCGAGAATCGTTTTATAGAACTCGAAGAATCGTTTTATAAAACTCGAGAATCGTTTTATAAAACTCGAAGAATCGTTTTATAAAACTCGAGAATCGTTTTATAAAACTCGAAGAATCAGTTTATAAAACTCGAGAATCGTTTTATAAAACTCGAAGACCATTTTATAAAACTGGAGAATCGTTTTATAAAACTCGAGAATCGTTTTATAAAACTCGAGAATCGTTTTATAAAACACAAAGAATCGTTTTATAAAACTCGAGAATCGTTTTATAAAACTCGAGAATCGTTTTATAAAACTCGAGAATCGTTTTATAAAACTCGAGAATCGTTTTACAAAACTCGGGAATCGTTTTATAAAACTTGAAGAATCGTTTTATAAAACTCGAGAATCGTTTTATAAAACTCGAGAATCGTTTTATAAAACTCGAGAATCGTTTTATAAAACTCGGGAATCGTTTTATAAAACTCGAGAATCATTTTATAAAACTCGAGAATCGTTTTATAAAACTCGAAGATCGTTTTATAAAACTCGAGAATCATTTTACAAAATCCCGAAAAACCGAAACCGCCGCAAAACGTGAACTAGTCACGACTAGTTCGCCTGTTGGCGAACTAAGCCGAGCTGGCTTAGTTTGCCAGCAGGCGAACTAGGAGCCTCTCCACTAGTTCACCTGCTGGCGAACTAGGAGTCCCTCGACTAGTTCGCCTGCTCGCGAACTAAGCCAAGCCGGCTTAGTTCGCCAGCAGGCGAACTACTGACTTTGCCCCACAGGTTCTTATCGCCTAGTTCGCCATATGGCGACCTGGCCAAGCTGAACTAGCTCGCCGTACGTCGAGCCGACCATCCCGAGCCTCGATCTCCCACATCCTTGATTCAAGGCATACGTCATTCGACATGATCGTATTCTGAATCACGGTCGAAATGTCTCCTATTTCGTCTCGATCCGTCCTATCGTTCGAGTTTTACGATA
This sequence comes from Eruca vesicaria subsp. sativa, assembly GCA_932364175.1. NCBI lineage: Eukaryota > Viridiplantae > Streptophyta > Magnoliopsida > Brassicales > Brassicaceae > Eruca > Eruca vesicaria. Next base: position 104,680 of record CAKOAT010128599.1, on the reverse strand, counting down.
AAAACTGTAAAACTTTGTTTTCTCGAAAAAAACTCGAGGAAATCGTATAAAACGGCAACGGTTAACGAAACACCGAATGTTGCCTAAACTATACGATTTATTCGAGATTTTTCGTAAAAATCGTACAAAACGCGTTTTTAATAAAACCCCGAGTAAATCGTAGAAAACGGCAACGATTAATCGAAACATCGAACATTGCTTAGCTTTACGATTAACTCGAGAAACTTATCTAATAACGGCACCGTATCAGGAAACGATCTCGTCTAAAGTCGTAAAACGGATTTATCGCAAAACGGCTCGAAAAGTCATAAAATGCGATAAAAGCCACTCGAGACTTTAAACGAAGTCCAACCCGAAGATACGACGACGTTTTGGCGATTTACTCGCAGAAAGAAGATAAATGTCAAACTTGAAGATAAATGTCAAGTTTGAGGATAAATAGAAGATTTCCGCGGGAAAAAAGGAAAGATCGAGATAAATGGAAGATTCCTATTAAACTCGAATCTGGGCGAAATGGAAAGACTAAACCGCCTAGGAAGGGAGTATATAAGCACGAGGCATAGGGCAGAAGCAGAGGGACGATTTTCAGAGCTCTCATCTGAGACTTTCACAACTTTTCTAGACTTAGAATTTTCGGCACTTAGAAACTTAGGCTTTTTCTCGACAAGTTCTTTCTATGACTGGCGCTCAATCACTAGACGAACTCGCCCAGGCAGTTCGATCTCTTGTCCAGTTCAATCAACTGAACTACGTTCGACTTGATCCCCAAAAGGGGTACGTAGGCAGCCTTTCATAAGGTTCAGTCTGAAATCAATCAAACCTTTTTTCCTATCTTTTCCGTCTTTCGTTATCGAGCTGCGACTCGATTAGATCTAAGGTTTTATGTTTGTAACTCGCAGATGGCTCATGCGGACAAAGCCTTTGTAATTCGTTGTAATGATCGCAACGCTCTTACGCGAATCGGAAATAAGATCGAATTTCTTTATATATTCATTTTATTGCGTTTTTCATATTTTTCAGCATTTATTTGGTTACTTGTCGTTGGCTTTCGCAGAGATCCGGTTCCTCTGGGAAATTAGGTTTTTCCTAAGTTTCCTTATTTAAACGGAAATCGACAAGTGTGAATCTCGGTTCCCACAGTTTGGCGCTAGAAGGAAGGGGGAGGTCGGATTAGTCTTACTCATATCCGCAAAACGCTTGACCAAAACGATGTCTGGAGATATGAAAGACAAAGTCGCAACTCGCAAAAAGATGCTGGTAAAACTCCATCAGCGACTGCTCCTACAGCCAACGCTCACGCAAACGCTGTAGTACTCAACAAAATCAAAAACCTAATCGCGACTCTTCGCCACGGGAAGAGCAACGAAACAAGTTCACGCTTTCTATCTCAGATTACCGAGGGCGACGATAAAATCTATTAAACCCCATAGTGTTTTTCTTATTTCCGAGTTGGACAAATTTCATGGGTTGAGCAAAAGACGTTTTACTCGCGAAATAAACCATGGGTTACTCGCGGAAAAACTCTAGGTTATTCACGGCAAAACCCTAGGTTTTTCACGGAAATCTTCTAGGTTATTCACCGCAAAACCCTAGGTCACCCGCGTAAAGTCCCTAGGTTACTCGCGGAAAAAACCCTAGGTTATTCGCGGAAAAACCCTAGGTTACTCGCGGAAAAACTCCAGGTTATTCGCGACAAAAACCGTAGGTTATTCGCGGAAAAATCCTAGGTTGTTCGCGTAAAAACCCTACGTTATTCGCGACATAACCCTAGGTTGCTCGCGGAAGAAACATAGGCTACTAGAAGAATCGGACAATACTATCTAGACGAAAAGATGGTGAGTTGGCCAAGCAACCTAGCATGCCATCTTGGCGAGCTGACCGGCTTTCCACCTCGTCCTAGAGGCACTGAATTTTCCCCTAGGCTCCGCACAATTTAACTCATACTTATGGTGATCCTGATCGTACTCTAAACAATAATCGCACTGCTTTTCGTTTCGTCTCAATCGGAATTTCCGTTGAGATTCTACGACGAAAACAAGTCAACTCGACGAATCGAGATCACCCGCGCCAAGCGTATTAGCTCGCCGAACGTAGAGCTAAATCGCCGAACGTAGAGCTAAACCAAGCGTCTTAGCTCGCCGAACGTAGAGCTGAACCAAGTGCATAGCTCGCCCAATAGACGCTAACTTTGCCCCAAGGGTTCTTACCATCCAGATCGCCACACGGCAAGCTGAAAGGGTTCACCCGACTTGCCCTACGTCGAGCGGAACCAATCCTCGAGTCTTGATCGCGCTGATCCTCGTTTTGTCTCAATCGGAATTTCCATTGGGATTTTATGACAAAACTGCAAAGACTTGTTTCTTCGTATAAGTACGAATCAATCATCTAAAACGGCAACGGTTGACTTAACACCAAATTTGCCTAAACTATACGAGAAATCTGAACTGTCTAAACCCAATCCGGTTTTACGAAACTCTACCACGCTAAGTCGAAAACATCCAATCATAAACACGTGATTGATTTTTTCAATATACAGAGCACACCTACTCGGTCAAATAAAACCGGCAGTACGGAAAAAAAAGAATATAAGTTCCGATGGTTAAGTCTTCTCCCCGCTCCGATACTCTTGCTGGTAATTCGTCAAAGACCGGTAGGTCATAAGACGAAGAACGAAGAATAGACGATCCCAAATCATCGATGAAACTAAGGTATGTACGATTTGAAAATTTTATTAGACTTCTAATTTCTCGTAGATAAGAAAGGAAAACGTCTTGTAAACTGCCGTGAAACCTAGAGAACTTAGAATTTAGAGAATAGTCTAGCATGCTAAGTCGTAAGCAATTTTTTTGTATCTCGATTTGTTGTTTTCTAACCATTCAGGCATAACTCGTAAACCGATCCAATCTCTCATACAACCGAGAAACGATCGCCACGCATTCAAATGTACTCATTTCCTAAAAGAAAGAGGGAGCTAGAGACGCTGACATTGTCTTAAAACTGACTCGCTCCTAGAAGTTTTCGTAAATCAGACATACTCCAAATCATCTCCGATCCACCATGGTTTTTAGTCGACCCGGATCGTCGATCATCCCAATCCTTCAAAACGAAAATCGTCTTTCTTCTTTCGCCGAACATTTTTCCTCGCATCAAGAAAACGCTTTCTAAAATAAGCGGAAAAATATTCGGACGATGCAACGCCTCGTCGAAATCATCCCAAAAGCAAACGACAATCTAAAAACCGTCTAAGCGCTAAAGACTGATCCAAACCGTCTGGGAAATAATCTCGAGGACTATACAGCTTCTCTCGTCGCAATCATGCGGTTAGAAAATCTCTGCGAAACTTCAGAGAGAAACTCGATTATTTGCCGAAGTCATAAAGATCTTCTCAAACTTGATAAAACAAGTATAAGAATCGAAATCTTTAGGCATTAAAGCATTGATCTCATTTTCCGTCAAACCAAGTAAGTCACGGAATAATGTCAAGAACATTTGCGGCGAAAGAAAAATCGGAACACAAAGCAGAAATAGAGAACACGTCCTCCCTTCTCGCTGACTGATCCTATTGCTGATCATGTGATTCATTCCGCCCGAGAAACCCGCTAAAACATTTTGCGACTAGATCTCGGTGAAATAACTTTTAGTAAAACTCCACGAGTGACTCCGAAAAAACTACCACCAAAGAATCAAAAACTAAGCGGAAAGGTTTCTTGACAAATCTGCGGAAACATTGTTAATCCAATGCGTTGTGCCGATTTACTAAATTAATCGCCCGTTGCTTACGCGAGAAATCCTTCGAAGTAATTTTCAAAGTAAACGTAACAGGTTTTGCGAAAATTACTTTCCTTATAGCGAAAACCAAGCTATACGATCCGGCACTGGGCGGCCAATCTAAACTTTGCCTCCTCGCGACACGATCTGAAATATCTCACTCTTTAGCCCATCAGTTCACGAGCATACGCTCTCATTCCTCCCATTTACATCCGAGAATGAGACCGCCCCGCAAACGACTCCACACGGGCTCTGCATCGAGCTTCTTAGGATCTATCTCCCTCGAGTAAAAAAAAAACAACTTCAATACAAAGGAAAGTTTATACGAAACTTTCAAGAAATCAAACATAAAACGGAAAAACGTTTTCTATAAACACGGGCATACTTGGCATATCAAGCTCGACAGACGCTACTTGGCTATTACTAGAGAGATGTTTATGATTTGGTTAGAATGTTTATGATTTGGTTTGCATTACTAGAGAGATGGTGACTGAGTTTTTAAAATCTTTTTAGTCTCTGCTGTTTTCAAACCTCTTTCAGAGAAATTGCCTTGTCTGTTTTGCTTGAGGACACGCAAAAGGGTAAGTCTGGGGGAGTTGATCGACCATGGATTTTACCCATTTTTAGCCATGGCCTATTGGTGTTTTTATGTATATTTACTACAATATAGAGTCTATTTAGAGTATTTACATGTTCAGGTAAGTTCTTGTGGGAACCGAAATCCACCTACTGTCAAAAAATCGTAAATAAGGAAACTTCGGGAAAACCCTAAGTTTCCAGAGGAACCGGCTATCTACAGAACCGCACAACGAAGATTAAGAAAACGATAAACTTAGAATTCAAAAAAGAATAAACGAAATTGAGAGCAAAGAGGTTCTTATTCCAAATCTGTGTAAGAACTGGTACAAAAAGAGTAGCCGAAAATTCTAAGAACGAAAAACCCTAGTTGAGACGCAGCTCGCTAACAGAAAACGGAAATATTCCTAAATGCTAGTTTTGGTGGTGAGAGCTCTGAAAATCGTGTCTCTTGCTTCTGCCCTAGACCTCTTACTTATATACTCCTCGCCTTGGCCATTCGGTCTTTCCATTTCGCCCAGATTTGAGTATATCGGGAATCTTCCATTTTTCTCGATCCTTCCTTTTCTTCCGCGGAAATCTTCTATTTTTCCTCAAACCTGCCTTTTATCTTCAAGCTTGACATTTATTTTCCTCCTACGAGTAAACCGTCAAAACGCTATCGTATCTTCAGGTTAGATTCCGTTAAGATCGCGAGATGGGATTTTATCGCGTTTTAGGACCTTCCGTGCCGTTCTGCGATAAATCCGTGTACCGACTTTGTACGGGATCGTTTCCTGATCTGATGCCGTTTTTAGTAAATTCCTCGAGCTAATCGTAAGGTTTTACGATTTACTCGACGTTTTTATTAAAAACGCATTTTTTACGATTTACTCGACGTTTTTATTAAAAACGCGTTTTTTACGATTTTAACTAGAAATCTCGAATAAATCATATAGTTTAGGAAATATTTTGTGTTTCTTTTAACCGTTGCCGTTTTATACGTTTTCCTCGAGTTCTTTGCCAACGGCGAACTAATCCGGCTGGCTTAGTTCGCCGGTGGGCGAACTAGTTGCGACTAGTTCGCGTTTTACGGCTGTTTCGGTTTTTTGCGGTTTCGTAAAACGATTCTTGAGTTTTATAAAACGATCTTCGAGTTTTACAAAACGATCTTCGAGTTTTATAAAACGATCTTCGAGTTTTATAAAACGATCTTTGAGTTTTATAAAACGATTCTTTGAGTTTAATAAAACGATTCTCGAGTTTTATAAAACGATTCTTTGAGTTTAATAAAATGATTTTCGAGTTTTATAAAACGATCTTCGAGGTTTATAAAACGATTCTTCGAGTTTTATAAAAAATTCTTTGAGTTTTATAAAATGATTCTCGAGTTTTATAAAATGATTCTTCGAGTTTTATAAAATGATTCTCAAGTTTTATAAAACGATTCTTCGAGTTTTATAAAACGGCTTCTCGAGTTTTATAAAACGATCTTTGAGTTTTATAAAACGGCTTCTCGAGTTTTATAAAACGATCTTCGAGTTTTATAAAACGGCTTCTCGAGTTTCATAAAACGATCTTTGAGTTTTATAAAACGGCTTCTCGAGTTTTATAAAACGATCTTTCAGTTTTATAAAACGGCTTCTCGAGTTTTATAAAACGGTCTGCGAGTTTTATGAATGACGTCAAGTTTTATAAAACAACTTCTTGGGTTTTATAAAACTATTCCTTTTGTATTTTTGCGGGGAGTTTTGGCTATTGATTCCGTCGTACTGATTTTTACCCCAACAGTTATGGAGAAATATGGTAATTTTGGTGTCTTTTGGAGCCTTTAAGTGCAGAGCTGCGCAGACGCGTCAGATGTTTAGATCTGGATGAAGACCTTCCCATGGTGCGATTGAGATGATCTTTTGACACAAGATAGAGCTTTAAGTTAACTTTCCAATGCCACCGGTTTGGGGTCAATCCAACGTTAGATCAGAAGTTATGCCCGTTTTACTAAAGAGTGGTTAGTCTGCCTGGCGAGAGAAGGCTGCCGAGAAGAGGAATGTATATCGATCGATGGGAAAACCTTCATATCGATCGATATGGACGCCAGAATGCGGGCTGAGTATATTTCATGATCGACTGAAGCCCAGAAGATACCACAAAGTTACCAAAATACCCTTGACGACCAGAAACCCTATTTATGTTATTTGCAAGCCATTGTTGACGGCTACGCTTTCTTTTTCATCTTTTGTTTCATTGTTCTTAGTTAGAGAGTTGGAGAGAAGATTAAATCTCCTTCATAGATTGATTGGAACTCCATTGGAATTATCTTTAATTTCTTATTCTATTATTATTCAGACTATGATTTGAGTTTCTTCTATCATGTCTGAGTAGTCCATCTTGTTAGGTTTAGGGATTTCATGAGCTTAATGTCAAACTGAATATCAATTAGGATTGCTAGAATATCTATAGATCTCTGCACCAGGGTAATTTGTAATACAAGGATCTGGAGTAATTAGGATATCATGAAAGTGTGACTGATTGCTTGAACCTATAATCATAGCACAATTGAGATGCACTAAAGTGAAGTCAGTTAACAGAACCTGAATCCTGTTGGATTAGATAATTAGGCGCATATGAGAATTGGTCTAGGAATCTAGTTGAACAATATCGATTAGATCGTTAATGCTTGTCTGAGGTAAAATCGATAGACGCTAAGGCCATAACATCGATCGATACTCATTTCTTGTTTGCATGCGAAAGCCGGAACAAGGACTTAGACATCTGATTTGTGATTGCATTGATAGATGGATTACTTACTTATTAAAATCGAGTTCTAGAATGAATCTATAAGCTATTAGCATCTTGAATTGTAGTTTTGAATCTCTTGATTGATAAATCCCTAGGTCTAGCTATTTCTTCTTATTGCTTACAAACTCAGCAAATCGAACAACTACCTTGTTCAGATTGCCTTTATTTACTGTTCTATAAACTATTTACCTATCTTAACTTTGATTTCTATAGTCTATTGTGTGCCCCTGCTCTCTGTGGATTCGTTTCCTAAGTACTACAATTGAACCTCTTATTTGAGAGAGTAATTCACTCCTTAGGGTTAAATATTTGAGTGATATCAAAGCCTCTCTATGAGAGTATCTTCATCCGTGGTGTTTGGCCTCAGCATCTCTCGCTCATACCAAAGAGCTCTAAACCTTCCTAAGTGTTTAGTGAACTCCATCTTCTGTTGTGCAAGCGCATTGATGGATCTCTTCACTTCAAACACTCGGCTCAAGTTGGATGTATTACCATACACCTTCTGGACGGTTTCCCACAACCCTTTTGGTGTCTCACAGTAGGTGTATGCCTCCAAGCTTGAAGCTTCAAGGGACCCTTGCATCACAGACAACACCTTCAGGTCATCTTGAGCCCACTTCTCTTGATCCGCAACCACCAGCTCCATGTCACCATCCCTTTCACTCGCAATAGGCTTAGGAGCTCCATCTGTGATGTGACTCCAAAGACCTGTGCTTCCAACAGCTGTCTTCACAAGACGAGACCAAAGGAGGTAGTTTCCTCTTCCCTTCAAAGTAACCGGAACCGCCAAAGTTTTACTCTTTTGTTCTTCCATCTTCAACATCTTGAATCACGAACACTACTCTTGAAGTTAGAAAAGAAGCTTGAGATTGACGAGTTTAGACACTAACAAGATGAGCAACCTGGCTCTGATACCATAATATTTTAGAAAGAAGAGATTGTTTGAGAGATTTGGGTGCGAATGAGAGAATCTAATGTAAAATCATGATGAACATTAGAGAGAAAATTGTGGGAACCGAAATTCACCTACTGTCAATGAATCGTAAATAAGAAAACTTTGAGTAAACCTTAAGTTTTCAGAGGACCCGGCTATCTGCAGAACTGCACAACGAGAATTAAGAAAAACGATGAACTTAAATTAAAGTATGAATGAACGAAATCGAGAGCAAGAAGGTTTTTATTCTGAATCGGTGTAAGAGCTGCTACAACGAGAGTGGCCTTAGCTGCATGAGCCATCGGCGAAATCCCTAACTCTAGAAGTCTAAGACCGAAAACCCTAGTTTAGACGCAGCTCGCTAACAGAAAACGGAAATATTCCTAAATGCTAAATTTGGTGGTGAAAGCTCTGAAAATTGTGTCCCTGCTTCTGCCCTATGCCCCTTGCTTATATACTCCTCTCCTTGGCGGTTTAATCTTTCCATTTCATCAAGATTCAAGTTTATCGAGAATCTTCCATATATCTGGATCCTTCCTTTTTTCCCGTGGAAATCTTCTATTTCTCATCAAACTTGCCATTTATCTTCAAACTTGACATTTATCTTCCTTCTGCGAGTAAATCGTCAAAATGTTAACGTATCTTCGGGATAGATTTCGTTAATATCGCGAGATGGGCTTTTATCGTATTTTAGGACCTTCCGGGCCGTCTTGCAATAAATCCGTTTTTCGACCTTGTACGAGATCGTTTCCTGATCCGATGCCGTTTTTAGTAAATTCCCCGAGTTAATCGTAAAGTTTAGCTCCGTTCTTTTCTCAGTTAATCGTTCTTGTTTTTTACAATTTACTCGACGTTTTTATTAAAAACGCGTTTTTTATGATTTTAATGAAAAATCTCGAATAAATCGTATAATTTAGGCAATGTTCGATGTCTCTTTTAACCGTTGCCGTTTTATACGATTTCCTCGAGTTCTTTTCGAGAAAACAATGTTTTACGGTTTTTATCTTAAAACTCGAATGATAGGTCGGATCGAGACATTTCGACCGTGGTACGGAACACGACCGTGTCGAAGGATGTAAGCATTGAATCGGGGATGAGGGAGATCGAGGCTCGGGATGGTCGGTTTGACGTACGGAGAACCGAGTCGGACCGGTCCAGCTTGCCGGTTGGCGAACTGTCCAGGAAGCCTCTAGTTCGCCGTGAACTAGTCGGGACGGGACTAGTTCGCATTTATGGCGGTTTCAGTTTTTCGCGGTTTCGTGCTTAACTCAGACGATCGTTTAATCGACGTTTGTTTCATTCTTCCGAGATAACGATCTTCCAAGTTTTTCGCGGATTTCCTTTGTTCGGAAATCTCTTTTAGATTTATAAAACGGTTTCTCGAGTTTTATAAAACGATTCTTTGAGTTTTATAAAATGATTTCTAGATTTTTATAAAACAATTCTTCGAGTTTTATAAAAAAATTCTTCGAGTTTTATAAAACATTTTCTCGAATTTCTAAAAAGATTTCTTTTATATTTTTGTGGGGAGTTTTGGCTGTTGATTCCGTCGTACCGATTTTGACCCCAACAGTTAGCCCCCCAGCTCATAAGAATCGTGGAGTTCTTGCGAGTGGATCGAACTTGTTTGGCGAGTTTGGTAGAATTATGCGGAACTTTAATGGCCAAAAGTCCAAAGGTGAATAGTAAAATTTTTCACTATAAGTATATGGAGTGAATTTTTGAATTCTTTACTTCATTCTCCATAACTTATCCAAGAAACTTTTTCTATACATCCTTTGAATTTATTTCTCTCAAAGTTTTCAAGTATGTTTTCAAAAACAAGAACACCTTCCTCAACCAGTTCCGATTCTCATAATTCCGAGGGAACGAGCTCGCAACCTCGAGTTTCGGTTCCGAAAGAAGAGTACTCATTTCCATCAATCGATCCAATAGACCGTGCGGCTTTTTGGGCGTTGGGAGACGAGTCGGGATCCGCTAGGCCTGGGATTTGGGTTCCAGCTCTTTCGGAGGCTGATCAAGCTTCCGGATGTCTGAACTCAGCTCCTCTTAACAGCATTGAATCCATGCGAGAATTTTTCCGAGTTCCAGAAGCAGTCGAGTTTCGCCTCCCACTTTCCGGGGAGAGCGACAAGGCTGCGCCTGATGGATTTTTTACGTGCTACAGTGTATTTTTGCAGCAATGCCATTTATGGTTTCCGATTCCAGAGATTATTGTTCGATATCTTCATAGGCTGGGATTATCGATCAGTCAGTTGACTCCCCTCGGTTTAAAACTACTTGTTGGTCTTTTGACGCTGAGCTACGAGCAGGGAATCACCCTCAGCGTTGACAATCTCGAGGGTCTAGTGAAGCCCACGGAGAAGACGCAGAGGATCACTTTATCCCCTCGTGAAGGAATCGTTACTGGTTGCTCATCGAACTCTTCTTCTTGGAAGAAAAATTTCTTCTATGTTCGTATTGACAGTGCATCAGTCGAGGAGGATTGCATCCCGTTTTTCACGACCGTGTGGGGTCGGAAAGGTATGTGATTTGAGTTCATACAAATTTTCTCCTCCTTCTTCTTTTTTTTTATATTCGTTTTTGTTTCCGCAGAGACCAACCCTTTACCTCCGCATCCGGTGGAACTCCAAAATATCACTGCCTCACTTAAACGCGGGGAAGTTGGCTGGGGCAGTTTTTCTCCGCAGCGTGTCTGCCGGGCGGTTGCTCTCTTCCGATCTCGGCTTTTTGCGGATTCTCCGAATTTTGATGAGGATCCGTTTATAGGAGAATTTATTCTGTACGTTTCCTAAATGAGGAGGGGTAAGTCAAGATTCCGAAGGGATAAACATCTGGTCGTTGAAGATGACGAATCTGAACGTACGGCCTCTCTTGACAATATTCTCAAGGACTTCCTTAAGAGTCAAGCTGAAGAAGGTGTCTGGACGAATGCGGGCGGATCGTCGACCTCCCATTTTCCGGGCGTTGATCCTGATCAAGTCCCGGAGTTTACTAGAGGGTCTAAGCAAGCTAAAGAGGTTCGTGTGTTTATTTTGGTTTTGAGCGATTTTATCATCGGATGATTTTGCTTACTTCTTTTCTTTGCCATGGTTTCCTTGTCATGAGCAGGGCTTTAGATAGCCGTAGTGATGAAGCTCGTCTTGCCGAGTTTCGAGCAGATATGACCGAAAAAGAAGTCGCTCGTCTTCAGGCGGAGGTTGAGGCTAACCAAGCCGAAGAAATGGTTGAGAGGGAAATATCTCACGTGAGGGATGAGTGTGCAGCTAGATCTTGCCGCGCCAAGGAACTTTCTGACCAAAGAATTCGTCGTGCTCGTCGTGCAGGCAAAAGAGAGGTTGCTGAAGAGATGAAGGCCCGTCGTGAGCGATTTGACCATTGCAAGAAGCATAGTCACAACAAGAGCCAATGCTGGATCCTCCACCCTCATCTCAAACCAGCCAAGTTCATGAAGGAGAATGATGGCATAGCTCACATGTCTGAGGGGTCAAATGGAGCAGGTACAAGCAAGGCGAGTAGTGGAGAGGGTCATGACACTAATGATGGCAAGTCAATGGTGGCTTAGACTGGTGGTGGCTTTGCGGGTACCAAAGACCAGGCCAATGACTACATCAGGCGCTCATACATTAAAGATCTCATCAAGATCTTCAAGGACAATGGTAAACTTGCTTGTTACTCCTTTGGTGCTTCCTTAATAGATGATAATTTGATTGCATTGCTTGATAAGTCTACGAATGGTAGGATGAGCAGTATTAAAAATGAAAACTTAACTAGGATGAATGAACCTAGTAATGTTTATACTCCACCTAGTATTCGTTGTCACAATGCTAAGGCAATGCTGAAACCTCGAATTATTGATTCTGGTGCATCTTGTAATATGATAAGTGATACAAGCTTGATTAAAAACATAGAACCCGCAAATAGAAATGTGATGATAGCTAATGGTGATAAGATTCCCAGTAGAGGTATAGGTGATTTGAGATTGTTTGACAAGGATACTGGGGCCTTGTATATGCCTTAGTTTGCTTCTAATCTCTTGTCGGTTAAAAGGTGTACTAAAGACTTGAATTGCAATGTTATATTCACCCCTGATGATGTGAGATTTCAGGATATTAAGAGCAGAAAAGTGATTGGAAAAGGAGTCACTAAAGGAGAGCTTTATGTCCTTGAAGACTTAGCATCTATTTCTAATTTTAGTTGTTTCAATTCTGCTTCTGTTTTAAATAAAAATGCTCTTTGGCATGTGAGACTAGGACATCCACATACTAGAGCTTTAAACTTGATGTTTCTATTGGGGAAAAATAATCCATGAGAAGATTTCTCCAGCTTCCGGCTTCCAAGTTCCGGGCCCTGCCCCTGCTCCAGGTACCAGGCCCTGCTTTTGGGCCGGGTCAGATAATTCATCATGCCTCCAAGTAAAAAGGAAAACGTCACGATAAATGTGGACATTCTCATTTATCATAATATGGTCGAATCTTCTTAAATCCAAGAGAAGAAAGAAGAAGTATTCCAAGACATATGGCTGCCTTTAAGAAAATTGGAAATATTCTACTATCTAAGGATATAATGAATATTTCCAAATTCTGTGAGATAGGCACGACCTCTACTATAAATAAAGGTTTATTTAACCTTAAGAGGAGGCGGACACGTTCATCCACAGACCTCAGCCATTCTACAGCCGCCAAGGCATTTTCTCATGCCTAGAAGACCTTCTTCTTCTATACGCTAATGACGGCTGAGCCTGATTACTACTATCACCTAGATGAAGCTCTATATTCGTGGTTGCACGTCCACAAGATGTCAAGACGTCCATAATAGAGAGAGATATAGCTCACCGTCTACACAACCGCCAAGGTAAGATTTCATACTAGAAGCCATCCTCATCGACATACTCGACGACTGATGAATCCATGTGATTATCATCGACCATATGAAGATATAAGCTCACTACAGCACGCCTATAACTTCATCTGATGGCTCAGGCCACGTTCTCCTACTCATCTCCAAGAACACACCATGCTCGCTGAAGCATACCGACGCTCCATGTTCGCTGAAGCATATTGACCATTCTACCATCTGTTCCAGCCATGACCTCTAGAACAGATAACTCCTATTAACTACAAAGCCAAGTGCTCCCGAGGCCATGCGCCTCTCCAAGGTCCTGCGCCTCTCTAAGGCCCTGCGTGTAACACCCCCGAACCGTCATAGACATATGGTCGATAAACCAGCCAACAATCAAACAAGAACATGACCGATCGACCGACCAACACCCAGGGTTGGAGATGAAAGGCGAACCGGCCAGACAACAATCAAACAAGAACATGACTGACCGTCCAACCCAACACCATGGTCCGGAAGCGCTACGTGATGGGCTAGGGACAATCTGGTCAGAGTCACAAAATTTACTCCACGACTTAGACCAGTTCATCCACTAACTCGTCCCACTAAATCAAGGCATAAGGCTTTGCAACCCGTACCAAGAATTAGCATTTCCGTTAGATCGAGGCCTAAGGCTTTTCAACCCGTACGACGACCTAACGTTGTGTTAGACCGGACTAGTCAAATATCAGAGTACTCATGATGTGCATATAAAACAACTACTTTATTGATTCAAGAAATATCCATACAATAGAATAATTCAAGACCGGTCCTGGCCTAACACCAAATCGAGTCAACTAAACAAAATCCAAAAATACCGTATACAAAAGGCATGAAAATCTACTCCGGTGGTTCTAATGTCCAGCTCCATGCTATCAAGGTCATCCATATCTAAAGATACCTACAAAAAAAAGGACAACGGAGTTGGATGAGTAACCTAATGTTACTCAGTGAGCTGGTGGCCTAAACCACAATGCAATAAATGAAACAACCCATTATAACAGTCTAGTGTAAGCATGCAATCAAAACTAAGGCTACACAAGCAATAACAATAATACTATATACTCAAACCGTTACTTAGTTAGACCCGGCCTCCTGCCATGATCCAATTTCAAAATAACGGGAACCTGCATAAAGACAAGTTAACAATTAATCCCTTGTTAACCATGTATACGTCTGAGTTCATTACTCATGTAGTGTTAGACACCTAGACTATACAAGCATCATTAATCGGTCGACCAACAATCAGACAAGAACATGATCGGCCAACCAATAATACCGCATAGCTTTAATATCCACCACCCTTCACAAGCAATCCCCCAACAATATAACAGCTAACTTCAGGTCAACACAACAAATAGACACCAAGCATAATCCGGTACCTATCCCGGAAGTAGGACTCAATGTTAGAAACCTGCAAAACAATCAAGCACCAATATCGCAATCACAATAATAAGAATCGGAATATCTACGACTTGTAACACCGTATATCGGTGTTACACTTACTCTAGGGTTCAACACCCTACGACACTCTAGAACAACACACACACTCTAACCCGGGAAATGGTGACTTCATGTTCCTCCTCAACATCGGCAACATCCTAACTTCCTACCACAAAGGCCGGAAGAAGGAACTTTCAACCGACCGCAGCCCACAGTAATTCGGGTCACCGCGCGACAACCCACAGTCCATCGGGTCACTGCGACATTACACCGTCGTGTAATACTCCGCCATAGGCCATGACCCCGTCTATCTGAGTCTTCCCAATCCAACGAATAAGGGGTTTCCTTGAACCCGCTGGATACGAGGTCGAGGAAACACTAATCGCCCCTAAACATGCCTAGCATGGGTGGGTTACACACATGCTGTCGACATCACACACTAAACACAAACCACTTCTAGAACCTAGCCTAAAACCATAGATTCCAGGTTACCTAACTATCCACAACCTAGCGATATTATCTAGACTCGACATTAACCAATAGTACCAGTAGTCCGACCTATATGGCCTAAGACATTTAGTACTAAGATCTAAACAAGTAAACAACAATACTTAACAAATAGCAACACAACCGGTTAGTCACTCCCTTACCAAGAGCTGACTAACCTCAATCAACAAGCATTATATAAACAAGCAATCACTCAATCAAACCGTTACCCAAATAGTTTAGCCTCCTGCTATGAAACTATCCTTAAAAAATAACGGGGACCTGCACTCAATCATAGCAACATGCAAGAATAGCAGTAATAATCTAAGAATGCATCTGACCACAACCTAGCAATATTATCTAAGCATTCCTATTCCCTACCTAACCAATCAACCTAATCATTAGCATACTACTATGGTTCTCAAGCAATAACTAAGCATGCTATTAATTCCATCAATCAATTCTAAATAGGAATAATAACAAACCAACTCACAAAACTAACCTAACTTCCAAGTGGAACTCAATCAATAACTATCCTAAATTCCAAACGAAATTCAAACATAACCAACTCACAATGTTCTATGCCGATAAGCAGCTGGTTGATCGGAGAGGACTCGGCCAAACCAACCCTGGTCTACTTGAATGGACTGGACCGGACTGATCTCGACTTGGACAGAACCTCCCCTGATACTGGTCTTGGACAGAACTCAACTCGAACAGAACCTCCCTTATGTTCTTGACAGCTCTTCGGGCTTCGACTAATCTGAACTCGACTGAACTGAACCCGTAGAACCAAACTGATCCTGGACAGCACCTCCACTTGACTATCACAGTATATATCAGCCTAGGAGGAATTGATTTGGACAGAGCTTCTGCCTCACCATCGATGAGAATCGCCGATTGGACAGAATTTGCCTTCTTGGTGTAATATCGGTCTTCGGGAAAGACCATACTCTCAAAATGATATATTTATTTCTCTCTCTCTCTCTAGCCACGTTTTTCAAGTGATTTTGGTGTGTGATGGATGTCTGAAAGTGAAGGGGTTGGCTGGGTATTTATAGAAACCATCGACCAGTAATATCGAGCCACACTGGCTATTGTGTGTCATCCGGCATGCATGCGGTTGCATGCGTGGTGACACATGGGCGCACACATGCCCTGGTACATGGCTTAGGCTCATGAAAAGTGACACAGCCACGTCCAGATGTCTCTCATCATGGCTGGATTGCATGCATCGCGACACACCGCCCGCTACATGTCAATCAGCATGCTTCGACTGCATGCACGGTGACACCTCGTGCTCCACATGTAAAGCTGCATGTGTGGCTTCCCTGCATGGAGACACCTCTTGCTTGTGTAGACACTCAGCTTGTTGTATGATGGACACCACGTCCTGATGGCATGCGTTCAGACACCTCGAGCTTTTCGGTTCATTTACACGATTTTCGATCCTTCCGGCATTTCTTTGACCCGTAATCCCGAATATTTTTCCGTTCCCGTTCTGATGCTCTAAATTATCTTGATAGAATCCAGATAATTCTTGACCTTGATGAAAAATATTTCCCGAGCATCCGGCTTTCTCGAAAAACCCCTTGATATCAAAATTTGGGTTTTCGCCCAACTTCGGGCTTTCCCGTCGTACTTCGATCCCGTCGTGCTTGCTTCCCGTCCTGCTTACTTCCCGTCCTGCTTCCGAGATTATGACTCCGAATAATATAATACTGATAGTTACGAAGTTTTGCAGATTACTTTGTGACTAAGAACGTCGAGCTTCAGAACCGTCGTTGTGGGAGTCGATTTCACCCTACTGTCAAATAAATCGTAAATAAGGAAACTTCGGGAAAACCCTAAGTTTCCAAAGGAACCGGCTATCTGCGAGAACCGCACAACGAAAATAAGAAAATGATAACTTAGAATAAAAATGAGAATAAACGAAAACAGAGAGCAAAGAGGTTCTTATTCCGAATCTGTGTAGAACTGGTACAAAAAGAATTGCCGAAAGCGTAAGAACTAGAAAACCCTAATTGAGACGCAGCTCGCTAACAGAAATATGGAAAGATTCCTAAATGCTAGTTTTGGTGGTGAGAGCTCTGAATTTTTGTGTGTGTGCTTCTGCCCTAGACCTCCTCTTTATATACCCCTCGTCTTGGCTATCCGATCTTTCCATTTCGCCCAGATTTGACTTAAATCGGGAATTTTCCATTCTTCTCGATCCTTCCTTTTCTTCTGCGGAAATCTTCTATTTCTCTTCAAACCTTCCTTTTACGTTCAAACTTGACTTTTATTTGCTTTCTGCGAGTAAATCGTCAAAACGTTATCAAATCTGCGGGTTCGATTCCGTTAAAATCGCGAGATGGGTTTTTATCGCGTTTTAGGTCCTCCCGGGCCGTTTTGCGATAAAACCGTTTTCCGACTNCCTGATCTGACGTCGTTTTAATAAATTTCTCGAGTTAATCGCGAAGTTTTACGATTTACTCGACTTTTTATTAAAAACACGTTTTTTTACGACTTACTCGGCGTTTTTTATTAAAAGCGCGTTTTTTACGATTTTAACGAGAAATCTCGAATAAATCGTATAGTTTAGGCAATGTTCGGTGTTTCGTTTAACCGTTGCCATTTTATACGATTTCCTTGAGTTCTTTCCGAGAAAACGAAGTTTTACGGTTTTTATCGTAAAACTCGAATGGTAAGCCGGATCGAGATGGAACGAGAGATATTTCGACCGTGGTTTAGAACGCGACCTTGTCGAAAGACGTAAGTTTCGAATCGGGAATGCGGAAAATTGAGACGCGGAGTGTTCGGGAAGTTTTTAGTTCGCCCATCGGCGTACTAAGCCGGGCCTGGCTTAGTACGCCGATGGGCGATCTAAAGAGTGACCCTTAGATCGCACATCGGCGATCTAAGCCAGGCCCGGCTTAGATCGCCGATGGGCGATCTAGAGAGTGTTTCTTAGATCGCCCATCGGCGATCTAAGCCGGGTCCGGCTTAGATCGCCGATGGGCGATCTAAAGAGTGACCCTTAGTTCGCCCAACGGCGATCTAGAGAGTGTTTCTTAGATCGCCCATCGGCGATCTAAGTCGGGTCCGGCTTAGATCGCCGATGGGCGAACTAGTTGCGACTTGTTCGCGTTTTACGGCTTTTTCGGTTTTTTGTGGTTTTGTAAAACGATTCTCGAGTTTTATAAAACGATCTTCGGATTTCATAAAACGACTTTTTAGTTTTATAAAAACGACCTTCGAGTTTTATAAAACGGTTTCTCGAGTTTTATAAAGCGATTCTCGAGTTTTATAAAACGATTTCTCGAGTTTTATAAAGCGATTCTCGAGTTTTATAAAACGGTTTCTCGAGTTTTATA
>CAKOAT010128599.1:3429-60202 GCA_932364175.1 Eruca vesicaria subsp. sativa | reverse complement strand
GAAGAGATGTCGACCGGCAGATTTTTTCGTTTTAAATCCGCGGCGTAACAAACCTGCGAGGCTCGTCTATTTCCCCATATAGTCTCGATTCCGTTCGGAGTCGGGAACTTGAGACACATATGGTACGTCGACGGAATCGCTTGCATCGAATTCAACCACGGTGTCCCTACGATTGCGTTATAGGACATAGGTCGATCGATGACTTCGAACTCGACGTTTTTCACTATGCTCCCGGCGCGAACTGCCAAGTTGATCGTTCCGAGGGTCATAGTGATTTCTCCCGAGAGTCCTACTAGCGGGCTTATGTTTTCCGCGATTTCGGATAGATCGATTTTCATTCTCTCGAGAGTATTTTTGAAGATGATATCAGCCGAGCTTCCGGTATCGACCAATATTCTCGCGACATCCATATCCTGGATCGTCAGCTCAATAACGAGAAGATCTTTGAGAGGTGTGACCGAATCCATCGTTGCTCTTTTCTCGAACGAGATGACGTCGCAGTTCAGATTAAGCATGTTATTCATCGTTCGTTTTAGCGACTATTGTGTAAGAGAATCCGACCCCCCCTCCTTCTAGCGCCAAACTGTGGGAACCGAAATCCACACTGTCGATTTTCCGTCAAATATGGAAACTTATGGCGAAACCCTAATTTTCCCGAGGTCCTGGATCTCTGCGGAAATCACTAAAACAAACGGATTTAAAGGAATATGGATGAACAACAAAGAATAAAGAGATAAGAAATTGTAAGAAAGCTTTTATTGAATAAGAATCGACAACTGTTACAAGTAGAATTGAAGAATTTAGACGTTAAAACGTTCTAAGGATCTGAATTGCTAGTCTAAACGCTAAGTCCTAAATTCTAAGCTAGCAGCCGTCTCTTCTAGGTCTGATTTTCGTCCCCCTCTTCTGCCCCACGCCTCTGGTTTATATACTCCTTGCCTTGACGGTTCAATCTTTCAATTTTGCCGGATTTGAGTATTTCGGGAATCTTCCATTTTTCTCGATCCTTCCTTTTCTTCCGCGGAAATCTTCTATTTATCTTCAAACATTCCTTTATTCTCCTCCTGCGAGTAAACCGTCAAAACGTTATCAAATCTGCGGGTTAGATTCCATTGAAGTCGCGAGATGGGTTTTTATCGCGTTTTAGGTCCGTCCGGGCCGTTTTGCGATAAAAACCGGTTTCCGACTTTTTACGGGATCGTTTCCTGATCTGACGTCGTTTTTAATAAATTACTCGAGTTAATCGCGAAGTTTTACGGTTTACTCGACTTTTTATTAAAAACACGTTTTTTACGAATTACTAGGCGTTTTTTATTAAAAAGCGCGTTTTTATGATTTTAACGAGAAATCTCGAATAAATCGTATCGTTTAGGCAATGTTCAGTGTTTGGTTTAACCGTTGCCGTTTTATTCGATTTCTCGAGTTCTTTCCGAGAAAGCGAAGTTTTACGGTTCTTATCGTAAAACTCAAACGGTAAGCCGGATCGAGATGGAACGAGAGACGTTTTAGCCGTGGTTTAGAATGCGATCGTGTCAAAGACGTAAGTTTCGAATCAGGGATGCAGGAAATCGAGGCGCGGGATGTCCGAGAAGGTTTTAGTTCGCCAATCGGCGAACTAAGCCAGGATCGGCTTAGTTCACCGATGGGCGAACTAGTGGGAGTATTTCTAGTTCGCCCATCGGCGAACTAAGCCGGGACTGGGTTAGTTCGCCGATGGGTGAACTAGAGGAGTGTCCTTAGTTCGCCCATCGGCGAACTAAGCCGGGACCGGCTTAGTTCGCAGATGGCGAACTACAGGAGTGTCCTTAGTTCGCCGATGGGCGAACTAGAGGAGTGTCCCTAGTTCGCCCATCGGCGAACTAAGCCGGAACCGGCTAAGTTCGCCGATGGGCGAACTAGTTGAGTGTCCTTAGTTCGCCCATCGGCGAACTAAGCCGGGCCCGGCTTAGTTCGCCGATGGGCGAACTAGTCGTGACTAGTTCGCGTTTACGGCTTTTTCGGTTTTTTGCGGTTTCGTAAAACGATTCTCGAGTTTTATAAAACGATTCTCGAGTTTTATAAAACGATTCTCGAGTTTTATAAAACGATTCTCGAGTTTTATAAAACGATTCTCGAGTTTTATAAAACGATTCTCTAGTTTTATAAAACGATTCTCGAGTTTTATAAAACGATTCTCGAGTTTTATAAAACGATTCTCGAGTTTTATAAAACGATTCTCGAGTTTTATAAAACGATTCTCGAGTTTTATAAATCGATTCTCGAGTTTTATAAAATGATTCTCGAGTTTTATAAAACGATTCTCGAGTTTTATAAAACGATTCTCGAGATTTATAAAACGATTCTCGAGTTTTATAAAACGATTCTCGAGTTTTATAAAACGATTCTCGAATTTTATAAAACGATTCTGAGTTTTATAAAATCACTTTTGCGGAAAGTAATGATCTCCCTTTTACAGAAGCTATCGTAGACGTTGATTTCGAGAGTACGGTTTTCGACACCAACACCAGTATCAGGGGAGGTTCTGTCCAAGTCAAGATCAGTCCTGTCCAGTCCATTCAATATGTCAAGGTTGGGTTTTGGCCATGTCCTCTCCGATCAACCAGATGCTTCTCGCCTAGAACACTGTGAGTTGGTTTGTTTGAGTTCCACTTGGAACTTAGGGTAGATAGTGCTGCATATAGACTAGAATGCTCACATTATTGAATGATAGAGTTCCTAGGTTTATTTTATTTATAGAACTTGACACAGCTTAGCACGGGCTAGGCCGAGATTAAATGGAATTAAGACTGAGTTAATAACCTGACTAGGACTAGGGCTATGATGCATCATGTTTTCTATTCTTGCGTGTTATAATGGTTGAGTGTAGGTTCCCGTTATCTTTAAAGATAGTTTCATAGCAGGAGGCTGAACTATCTGGGTAACGGTTTGATTGAATTTATTGATGATTGCTTGTTTATATAATGCTTGTTGATTGAGGTTAGTCAACTCTTGGTAAGGGAGTGACTAACTGGTTGAGTTGTTATTTATTAAGTATTGTTATTTACTTGTTTAGATGTTAGTACTAAGTGTCTTAGGCCATATAGGCCGGACTACTGGTACTAATTGTTAGTGTTGAGTGTAGATAATATCGCTAGGTTATGGATAGTTAGGTCCTGGAATCTATGTCCTTAGACTAGGTTCTGGAATAAGATTGTGTCTAGTTTTTTTAGTTTGTGTTGCCGACAGCATGTTTAGGGGTGATTAGTGTTTCTTCAGCCTCGTACCCAGCGGGTTCAAGGAAACCCTTTATTCGCTGGATCGGGAAGACTCAGAGGAACGAGGTCATGGCTTATGGCTGAGTGATTACACGATGGTGTAATATGGCAGTGACCCGATGGACTGTGGGCTGTCGCGCGGTGACCCGAATGAGTGTGGTCTGCGGTCGGTTGAAAGTTCCTTCTCCCGGCCTTTGTGGTAGGGAGTTAGGATGTTGTCGATGTTGAGGGGGAACACGAAGTCACCAGGGCCCATGTTAGAGTGTCATGTTAAGTTAGAGTGTTGAGTTGTGTATAGGGTTATGGAACCCTAGGGTAAGTTTAACACTGATTTATGGTGTTACGAGTTAGATCGAGTCGTAGTTAGTTATTATCTTATTATTGTGTTATTGGTGCTTGATTGTTTTACAGGTTTCTAACATTGAGATCTAATCTCGGGTTAGGTTCCGGGTTAGACTTGTTGTTTGTTTGGTTAGTGTAGTCTTGACGTTGGCATGTGTTGTTTGAGAGATTGCTTATGAAGGGTGGTGCATATTGAAGTTATGCGATATCATTGATTGGCAGATCATGTTCTTGTCTGATTGTTGGTCGAGCAGTTAATGATAGTTGTATAGTTTTAGTGTCTAACATTACATAAGTACTGAACTCAGGCGTATATATGGTTAACTAAGGATTGGTTGTGTAGCCTTAGCTTTGATTGCGTGCTTAGGCTAGATTGAGTGTTATTTTGGGTTTTCTGGGTTAATTATTAGGTTGCGGGTAGAGGCTGCCAACTCACTGAGTAACATTAGGTTACTCACCCAACTCTTTTGTCCTTTTTGTAGGTATCTTTAGATATGGATGACCGTGATAGGATGGAGCTGGACATTAGGACCACCGGTGTAGATTTTCAAGTCTTTTGTATATGGTATTTTGGTTTTTGTTTAGTTGACTCGATTTGGCGTTAGGCCAGGACCGGTATTGAATTATTTAATTGTATGGATATTTCTTGAATCAATAAAGTATTTGTTTTATATGCGCATCATGAGTACTCTGATATTTGACTAGTCCGGTCTAACACAAAGTTAGGTCGCCATATGGGTTGAAAAGCCTTAGGCCTCGATCTAACGGCAACGCTAATTGTTGGTACAGGTTGCAAAGCATTATGCCTTGAGTTAGCGGGACGAGTTAGTGGATGAACTGGTCTAAGTCGTGGAGTAAATTTTGTGACTCTGACCAGATTGTCCCTTGCCCGTCATGTAGCGCTTCCGGACCATGGTGTTGGGTTGGACGGTCAGTCATGTTCTTGTTTTATTGTTGGCTAGCTGGTTAGCCTTTCATTTCCAACCCTTGGTGTTGGTCGGTCGATCGGTCATGTTCTTGTTTGATTGTTGGCTGGTTTATCGACCATATGTCTAGGACCGTTCGGGGATGTTACATCGCACCTTTCCAAGGCTCTGTGCCTCTCCAAGGCTCTGCGCCTCTCCAAGGCCCTGCAACTCTCCAAGGCTCCGCGCCTCTCTAAGGCTCTGCGCCTCTCCAAGGCCTGCGCCTCTCCAAGGCCTGCGCCTCTCCAAGGCTCCATGCCTCTCCAAGGCTATGCACCTCTCCAAGGCCCTGCGCCTCTCCAAGGCCTTGCGCCTCTCCAAGGCCCTGTGCGTCTCCAAGGCCATGCGCGTCTCCAAGGCCATGCGCCTCTCCAAGGCTCTGTGTCTCTCTAAGGCTCTGTGTCTCTCTAAGGCTCCGTGCCTCTCTAAGGCCATACGCCTCTCTAAGGTTCCACGCCTCTCCAAGGCCCTGTGCCTCTCCAAGGCTCTGTGCCTCTCCAATGTTATGTGCCTCTCCAAGGCCTTGCGCCTCTCCAAGGCCATGCGTGTAGTAACCCTCCTGAAGAGATAAAATGGTCGAGATTGATTGGTCGAGATTTATGGTCGAGTATCAAATTTGTGGTCGAGTCGCGGACGATAATTTTCTCTCGAGAAGTTTTGAAGTTCGAGATGGTCAAAGAATGGATCTTGAGTAAACCATGAGTCGAGATAAGCTGCTCTACCATGCTAGACAATTTCTTAGATTAAGCAGTCAAACATTTTGGAAACAACACAGTTTTGAAGCACGACGGCTTAGAAGCTCGACGATCTAGAAGCTCGACGTTACTTAGCGACGAAGTTTTCTGCGAAACTTTGTAACTATCAATAAAATATTATTTCGGAGACATATTTTCGGAAGCAGGACGGTAATCAAGCAGGATGAGAAGCAAGCAGGACGGGATGAAAGCATGACGGAAAAACCCGAAGACGGGCCTAAATGGCCGAAATGGCCGAAATCGGACGAACGGACCGAGAAGCACGAGGTGGCTTAATTTATGAACTCAGGACGTGGTGTGAACTGCCTAGAATGGTATGTGGCAAGGGAAGCACGAGGTGTTGCAGCACAAAAGATCGCATCATGCGGAGTGACACACAGAAGCACGAGGTGCCGGCGTACATGCGACCGGAGCAAGCAGACCGCCATGTGGAGTTGTTGTGGCGACTTGCTTGAGATTCAGTCATGCAGCCTGACATCTGGAAGGAGTTTTGGATCCCTGCATGAGACTGGAGCATGCTGGTCAACATGTGGAGCACGATCTGCCGCTGCACATGTGTCCGGAGTCATGTGAGCCGACACATGGGCCGCCACCAACTCGTTTTTGATTGGCTGCTGTCACCTATATATAGCCCACGATCCCCACTCCATTAAGCCACATTCAAACTTCTTCACATCTACTTAAAAATGTGAGAGAGAAAGCTAAAAAGAAAGTAAGAGTTTCCGAACATTTTCGAAGTCAGTACTCCACCAGTTTTGGATCGGCGCCTAGGGAAGGTTCTGTTCAGCTGAAGATCAGTCAAGAAGGTCAGTCCAGACGTGGATATACTTCACAAGGTCAAGAAAGGGTTCGGATCGCGGAAGTCGGATTTGGGGTCAAGGCCACGTTCAGCCAAAACACTGTGAGTTATGATCAATTGCTTATTAACTTGTTTTCATACAGGTTCCCGTTACTTGAAGTTAGATTATGGCAGGAGGCTGACTCTAACTTAGTAACGGTTTGATTAGTTAATAATAGAGATTAGATAATCGTGATTGATTGAGTTTATTGCATGCTTAGATAATATCGCTAGGTTGTGGATAGATAGGTTATCTTGAATCTATGCTTAGTCAATTGCTAGGTTGATAGATTTCATGCTTAAATTATTATGGTTGTTCTTGTGTGTAGCTATGGTTGAGTGCAGGTTCCCGTTATCTTTAAAGATAGTTTCGTAGCAGGAGGCTAAACTATATGGGTAACTGTTTGATTGATTGATTGATTGTTAGATTTAATTGATCGTGATTGATTGAGGTTAGTATCTCTTGGTAAGGGAGTGACTAACCGGATGAGCTATTGTTATTTGATTATGCATTCATGTTAGGCATGTTTAGGCATGATTAGTATGATGCCATATAGCGTGTACGAAACCCGTCCATATTAGGCATGTTTAGGAGTGATTAGTATGATGCCATATAGCGTGTTCGAAACCCGTCCATGTTAGGCATATTAGCGTGTTCCTTTAGACCTCGTACCCAGCGGGTTCAAGGAAACCCCTTAAACGCTGGATCGAGAAGAGGCTGGCAGTGACCCAGCTGTGACTGTGGGCTGTCTCGCGGTGACCCGAAGGGCTGTGGGCCGCGATCGGTTGAAATTTCCTACTTATTGTCTTTGTGATAATGGGTTTGGATATTGCCGAGGATGTGGAGGAACCTAGTATCGCCAGGGCCCTAGTTTTAGTGGTTAACCTTAGATTGAGTCTAGGTTTAGTGTAGGTGGTTAGCAAGTCATTAGCAGTTAATGTTTCATAACGTTAATTTTCTTGCTATTGTTCCTGCTGCGTACTTGTTTTATTACTTGCATGTTATCAAGACCGACGCCTTTAAGAAGATCAGTGTACAAAGAAAGTTAAGTTGGTTATTCAGAGTTCAAATTGCTTACTCGAGGGAAGACTGTTGTTTGGAAGAAGGAAGCTCTTCATCACCTAAGAATTCGGGGACGGATTCTATTAAGGGGGGGGGGGAGAATGTAGTAACCCTCCTTAAGGGATGAAATTGACGAGATTGATTGGTCAAAATTTAAGGTCGAGTATCAACTTTGTGGTCGAGTCGCGGACGATAATTTTATCTCGTGAAGTTTTGAAGTTCGAGATGGTCAAAGAATGAATCGTGAGTAAACCATGAGTCGAGATCAGCTGCTCTACCATGCTAGACAATTTCTTAGATTAATCAGTCAAACATTTTGGAAGCAACACAGTTTTGAAGCACGACGGCTTAGAAGCTCGACGATCCTGAAGCTCGACGTTACTTAGCGACGAAGTTTTCTGCGAAACTTTGTAACTATCAATAAAATATTATTTCGGAGACATATTTTCGGAAGCAGGACTGGAATCAAGCAGGATAGGAAGCAAGCAGGATGGGATCAAAGCGTGATGGCAAAACCCGAAGACGGGCCGAAATGGACGAAATCAGACGAATGGACCGAGAAGCACGAGGTGGCTTAATCTATGAACTCAGGACGTGGTGTCAACTGCCTAGCATGGTATGTTGCAAGGGAAGCACGAGGTGTTGCAGCCCAAAAGATCGCAGCATGCGGAGTGACACACAGAAGCACGAGGTGCCGGCGTACATGCGACCGGAGCAAGCGGACCGCCATGTGGAGTTGTTGTGGCGACTTGCATGAGCTTCAGTCATGCAGCCTGACATCTGGGAGAGGTGGCGGACATGGAGCACGAGGTGCCGCTGCACATGGGTCCGGAGTCATGTGAGCCGACACACGGGCCGCCACCAACTCGTTTTTGATTGGCTGCTGTCTCCTATATATAGCCACGACCCCCACTCCATTAAGCCACATTCAGACCACTTCACATCTACTTAAAAATGTGTGAGAGAAAGCTAAAAAGAAAGTAAGAGTTTCCGAGCATTTTCAAGAGTTTTCGAGGTCAGTACTCCACCAGTTTTGTGCCTAGGGAAGGTTCTGTTCAGCTGAAGATCAGTCAAGAAGGTCAGTCCAGACGTGGATATACTTCACAAGGTCAAGAAAGGGTTCGGATCACGAAAGTCGGATTTGGGGTCAAGGCCACGTTCAGCCAAAACACTGTGAGTTATGATCAATTGCTTCTTAACTTGTTTTTATACAGGTTCCGTTACTTGAGTTTAGATTATGGCAGGAGGCTTGTGGGAACCAAAATCCACCTACTGTCAATAAATCGTAAAAAAGGAAACTTCGGGAAAACCCTAAGTTTCCAGAGGAACCGGCTATCTGCAGAACCGCACAACGAAGATTAAGAAAACGATGAACTTAGAATTTAAAAGAGAATAAACGAAATTAAGAGCAAAAAGGTTCTTATTCCGAATCTGCGTAAGAACTGTTACAACAAGAGTAGCCTTAGCTGCGTGAGCCATCGGCGAATTCCCTAGAAGTCTAAGAACGAAAACCCTAGTTGAGACGCAGCTCGCTAACAGAAAACAGAAATATTCCTAAATGCTAATTTTTGGTGGTGAGAGCTCTCAAAATCGTGTCCCAGCTTCTGCCCTATGCCTCCTGCTTATATACTCCTTCTTAGGTGGTTTTAGTCTTTCCATTTTCTCCGAAACCGAATATATCGGGAATTTTCCATTTCTGTCGATCCTTCCTTT
This sequence comes from Eruca vesicaria subsp. sativa, assembly GCA_932364175.1. NCBI lineage: Eukaryota > Viridiplantae > Streptophyta > Magnoliopsida > Brassicales > Brassicaceae > Eruca > Eruca vesicaria. The sequence goes on along the minus strand of CAKOAT010128599.1, from coordinate 51,272 downwards.
TCTTCCGCGGAAATCTTCTATTTATCTCCAAACTTTCCTTTTATCATCTGTCTGCGAGTAAACAACCAAAACGTTATCGTATCTTCGGGTTTGATTTCGTTAATATTGCGAGATGGGTTTTTATCGTGTTTTAGGACCTTTCGGGCCGTTTTATGATAAAAACCGTTTTACGACTTTATACGAGACCGTTTCTTGATCTGATGCCGTTTTTATGATTTTCTCGACGTTTTTTATTAAAAACGCATTTTTTAAGATCTTAACGAAAAATCTCGGATAAATCGTATAGTTTAGGCGATGTTCGGTGTCTTGCTTAATCGTTACCGTTTTATACGATTTCTTCGAGTTCTTTTCGAGAAAGCGGAGTTTTACGGTTTTTATCGTAGAATTTGAACGATAAGTCGGATCGAGACGAAACGAGAGATATTTTGGCCGCGGTTCAAGATGTGACCGTGTTGAAGGACGTAAGTTTCGAATCGGGGATGCGGGAGATCCGGGAAATCTCTAGTAGAGGCGAACTAGTCGGGGAGCCTCTAGTTCGCGTTTCGTGGCGGTTTCGGTTTTTCGCGGTTTTGTAAAATGGCTTGTCGAGTTTTATAAAACGATCTTCGAGTTTTATAAAACGGCTTCTCGAGTTTTATAAAACGATCTTCGAGTTTTATAAAACGATCTTTGAGTTTTATAAAACGGCTTCTCAAGTTTTATAAAACGATCTTCGAGTTTTATAAAACGATCTTCGAGTTTTATAAAACGACTTCTCAAGTTTTATAAAACGATCTTTGAGTAAAACGATCTTCAAGTTTTATAAAACGGCTTCTCGAGTTTAAAAAACGATCTTCGAGTTTAAAAAACGATCTTCGAGTTTAATAAAATGGCTTCTCGAGTTTTATAAAACGATCTTCGAGTTTTATAAAACGGGTTCTTGAGTTTTATAAAAAGATCTTCGAGTTTTATAAAACGGCTTCTCAAGTTTTATAAAACGATCTTCGAGTTTTATAAAACGGCTTCTCGAGTTTTATAAAACGATCTTCGAGTTTTATAAAACGATCTTCTAGTTTTATAAAACGGCTTCTCTAGTTTTATAAAACGATATTCGAGTTTTATAAAACGGCTTCTCGAGTTTTATAAAACGATCTTCGAGTTTTATAAAACGACTTCTCGAGTTTTATAAAACGATCTTCGAGTTTTATAAAACGACTTCTTGGGTTTTATAAAACTATTCCTTTTGTATTTTTGCGGGGAATTTTGGCTATTGGTTCCGTCGTACCGATTTTGACCCCAACAAGGCTGACTCTAACTTAGTAGCGGTTTGATTAGTTAATAATAGAGATTAGTTAATCGTGATGGATTGAGTTTATTGCATGCTTAGATAATATCACTAGGTTGTGGATAGATAGGTTATCTGGAATCTATGCTTAGTCAATTGCTAGGTTGATAGATTTCATGCTTAAATTATTGTGGTTGTTCTTGTTTGTTTCTATGGTTGAGTGCATGTTCCTGTTATCTTTAAAGATAGTTTCGTAGCAGAAGGCTAAACTATCTGGGTAACGGTTTGATTGATTGATTGTTAGATTTAATTAATATTGTTGATTGAGGTTAGTATCTCTTGGTAAGGGAGTGACTAACAGGATGAGCTATTGTTATTTGATTCTGCATTCATGTTAGGCATGTTTAGGAGTGATTAGTATGATGCCATATAGCGTGTTCGAAACCCATCCATGTTAGGCATATTAGCGTGTTCCTCTCGACCTCGTACCCAGAGGGTTCAAGGAAACCCATTATTCGCTGGATCGAGAAGAGGCTGGCAGTGACCCAGCTGTGACTGTGGGCTGTCTCGCGGTGACCCGAAGGGCTGTGGGCCGCGATCGGTTGAAAGTTCCTACTTATTGTCTTTGTGATAATGGGTTTGGATATTGCCGAGTATGTGGAGGAACCTAGTATCGCCAGGGCCCTAGTTTTTGTGTTGAACCTTAGATTGAGTCTAGGTTTAGTGTAGGTGGTTAGCAAGTCATTAGCGGTTAATGTTTTATAACGTTAATTTGCTTGCTATTGTTCCTGCTGCGTACTTGTTTTATTACTTGCATATTATCATTATAATTGTGTTTACTTATTATTAGGTGAACCTCTCACTTTATATTATTAGGGGTGGGATAGTGAGAGGTTGTATATTGTTAGATTGGGGATCTTAACTCACTGAGTAATACTAGATTACTCATTCCTCACTCTTTGTTGCAGGTGACCAGTAGATCGAGTCAGCCTTTAGAGATCGCGGGGAGTTAGGCCGGCTGGTGTAGATTTGCTATCTTTTTGCTTGCGACGTTTTCAGAATATAAGTATGTATCTTTTGCTCGCTTGGCATGCCACTACTTGTACGATATTTTGTGTGTTGTGAACAAGATTTGATATAAAATAAATAAATCGTTGTTTTATCTAAATGCCTTGTTGTATCTGATATTAGCTTCGTCCAAGCTAACACAACGTCAGATTGAGGTACGGGTTGAAAAGTCTTAGGCCTTGATCTGACGGAACGTGTTAGTGGACGGTCTGGCCTAGTCACGAATTGCACCCTTTGTGACCATGGCTGGATTGTTCCTATCCCGTCATGTAGCGCTTCTGAACCTTGGTAGAAAGTTGGTCCGTCGGTCATGTTCTTGTGTTATTGGTTGCTGATGGTTCGACCTATACCTAGAAAGGTTAAGGGGTGTTACAATGTGCCTATCCAAGGCTCCGCTCCTCTCAAAGGCTCTGTGCCTCTCCAAGGCCATGCGCCTCTCCAGGGCTCCGTGCCTCTCCAAGGCTCCATGCCTCTCCAAGGCTCTGCGCCTCTCCAAGGCCCTGCGCCTCTCTAAGGCCCTGCGCCTCTCCAAGGCCCTGCGCCTCTCCAAGGCTCTGTGCCTCTCCAAGGCTCTGCGCCTCTCCCAGGCTCCGCGCCTCTCCAAGGTTCTGTGCCTCTCCAATGCTCGGTGCCTCTCCTAGGCTATGCGACTCTACCAATGTGAACTACGAATGGCTTGATCCCCCTCCGAGGGGTACGTAGGCAATCCCCACTATACGATGCAGCTGTAAATCCAAAGATCTTCTATAGTTCCACGCCTGAATGGCCAAATAACCATCCTAGAGGCCGGGTTCATCATCATCTAAGGCGGGAAGGCCTTGCAGCCTTCACCATAGATAGGCAAACCCTATCTAAAGACCAATATCTCCTTCTGCTATTGAGACCCTGGCGACATATACGGGCCCATACCCATATGGCAGTATCCTAAAGCAGGATCCCCTGGTTTATCAACAACTGAACCAAGAGAAACCCCTGTCATGACTTGTCTCCTTCCGTAGTCTGAGCACGAATCGCTTGTACCAAAAAATACCCTAACAGTTTGGCGCTAGAAGGAGGGGCAGATCTACACTACGTGACGATGTGATAGGTGTAGGAGACATCACATATGTTCCGGCATAATCTCTCAACCCCAGCTACTTGGGGGCAAGAAATGACTTACTCTCATCAGGCCCAAGACTCACGCAGCAGGAGAACACTTCTCAAAGAGGACAACACCATGCTAACAGTTGTAGCATAATTCAACGCAGGAACTAGCACTAAGTTCCTGCAGGTTCCAGGCCCCAACCAGGTATCACACTTCTACTATCTTTGGGTCATGCTTGCTCCGGCCCTCAGCAACAAATGTGACCTCTACAGTCCCTGGTTTCCGCAGCCTACAGATCCCAACCAGGAGTCGCTCCTCAGCAATATTCGGTTCCTTTTGGTTCCAGGTTTCAACCATGGATTATATACCTCTACAATCTTTGGTCCTTGCACATTCATGCTGGTCCCGGTCCTCAACTACAAAGCACGCCTCTGCAACATTTGGATTAAATATTTCCAGCCAGGGGCAATCATCACCAACTTCAATACTAATGGATAGTCCACTAGCACCAATCTAGCAAGCCTTAGAAGCCATCAATGCATCCATGCTCACAATTCCGCCGCAATGAGAAAGATGAAAACTCCTAAAGCAAGACACAACAACTTTCGGCCAGTTTACTACTTTGACGGACTCCAAAAAACAGAAGGAGCCAGAAGAGGAGGTAACTCGAAAACCACCTTTCTTATTAGGTTCTAGCATCTAGGTGGTAATGGAATCCTGTATAGGGAACAATGACCATAGCCATACATCTTAATATAAATATGGATTACCGAACTTCTGCATAAAATTCCTCAATGGAGTTATTGTAGAAGAGCAAGGAATCAACCAAAAGTATGAACAACCCTTCCCAAACGCCGGGCACAACTTGGCCTACTACAAAGGGGCCAGAGAAAAACACGAACTCTACTTCAAGACATTCCGGCCTTCCGATCCTCGGCTCCAATTAGAGCAAAAGGGAGTGAAAGAAGTCGGAGAACACACATTCCAACTACTACTAACCCGACTGAAAAAGCCAAATTTCTAGGTTCCGGGCCAGTTTCCAGGTTCTGATCTCAGGGCCCAGTCCAAGGTTTCGGGTCTACGACTGCTCACCTTACAATGAGGAAAAATCCAATGAGACCACAGATTCTCCCATTGCCAACAACAAGCCCCATCACTTCTATGATGGCTTATTCCCAAAGGGACCGGGCTTTGGCCATCAACGGCCTTACGAAGAAGAAACAAGCTCCGACCACCTTGCTACCACTTCTCCTGGCAATATAGCATGATTTACCTCAAAAGGAAGCTAAGGCCACGTGCCTATAAAAGCTTCCGAGGCTATACGCCCATACAAGTTCCGAAGGGTATCTACATCTACAAACTTATAAAGAGGTAGTTCCAAGTCTTCATACCTTGATGAGCATCTAAAGAAGACACGACCATGAGTAAAGCAGGGGCGAAAAGACACCTACAGCGGATTCTAAGAGATACATGTGATCTTCATTAGCCAAACAATGGTGTATGTCCATTGTAGCATTCTACTACACTGAACTCCTGGCCCTTCCCCTGATCAACCTGCAGGCTGCATTGACAAGCCAGCCAGAAGGATACGTTCCATCAAAGGCCTACACCAAGAAACAAAATTCGCCATCTCTTGAAGCGTGAGAATAAGATCTCCTCTCCTCCAAGGTCCTGTTACGAGTCTAAGGACCCTGCATCCAGCAGACGAACATCAACGCTCACTGAAGAAGCAGAAATTCCATCTCCATCAGACCCTACATCACTAGGAGAGAACTACATCAGGGTGTAAGCCCCGCAAGCGAATCTTGTCGTCCACTGAAACACAAAAGCAGGGCCCGAATCTTGCAAGATCGTCTTCGAATAGGTCCAGCACCTGGGAAGGTCTATAAAGATTCCGGCCTATCATTAAGGAAATGAACTTTCGTCCAGGTTCAAACACTGTTCAAGCCTAAGAAGAACCTGGTAAAAGTTGATTACTGCAGCGATGTCCTGCCCAAAGGAGGCCTGTTGAGATGGAGCAACTCCGGTTGACTCAAGGGCACAAGTTATCTCTCGACTCCACCCATGAATCCAAAGGTAAGGGGCAATCAATTGGGAGTAAATACTCCACTAAAAAGATCTTCCAAGCCTTGGGCTTGGACAGAGTACTCCGAGCTACCACCAAGAGAAGCTCCAGCCGAGAGAAGCTCCGGCTCCGACTGTTGAGAAAAAATATTCAGGAACCAGATTCCTCCAGCCTCCGGGCTGGGCACCCGCCTCTGGACCCCAGCTCCAAAGGGACCCAGGGCCTGGACCCTACCTTCAGGTTCCCCGGGCCCGACCCCTGTTCCAAACTGACCCTTGAATAAAATCGAAGTTCTCCATACAAGGAAACTCTCTCATATTTGCCAATATGGAAGAGGTTAACCTAATGCAAGCCGACATCTACACCTATATAAGGGGAACCCAGACCCTAGAATAAGGGATCAACATTTAGAGATTGAGTTACTAGATCTAGACGGCTAGGGTTCTTACACCAATATTGTAGCCTCCATCGAATAATCAATAAGATCTTTCTTTCTCTCCTTGTTTCTTTTTTTTTATCTCATACGAGTTCCTCCTAATTTCTCCTTATCTCTTACGAACACCTTTGCTTCTCTCTATCTTAACTTGAACCTTCTTGTGTTCCGTAGTACTAAAACGACCCTACACAAAAATACCATACCAGCTTGGTGCTAGAAGGAGGGGAGTAATCCAACTACGTGACGATGACACCAGAAGACTCAGCCGAACCCATCGTGGCTACTCCAACAGAAGCCGAGCTCATCGATCAGCTCAATGCCCTTCGCGGAGAAATCACTGAGCTTTGCGAGGCTAGATGAACAGCCGGGGACAGCTCAGAGCTTCTCTAAGAAGTTCAAACCCTAAAAGCTAAACTCGACGAGCGTACTCAGCAACTGCAATGAAGCGAGGAGAAAGTAGGGTTACTCGAAGCCGAAAATCATCTTCTCCAAGAGGAGAACCAAGATCTCAGAAAGAACAACAACAAGCGTCGGAGGTTTCGAACCCGAGTCCGAACCATGCCCTTCCTCGATAATCCTGCCAACAAAGAAGGAGTAACAGCGTACATCTCCCGACGACAAGGAACCCGAAGGCAAGGAAGCAACAACAAGAAGGACACAGGTGAACCTCAGCAGTGACACCGATATGGAGGACGCGGAATACTCACCCGACGACCCCTTGATCTCAGATCCAGCAACCGTGGCGTATCTCGAGCAGATGTTCTTTGAGAAGTTCAACACCATCCAGTCAATGGTGGAAAGGGTTCCAGGCATGGCTTCCCCCCATCAGAAGGAGCGACCCTAACTCCTACTCCGACACGCCCTTAGTGGAAGAGATCGCCTCGGTCGAGATGGCAAGGAAATTCTACTTCCCTACCATGAAGACTTACGATGGGACCAGCGATCTAGACAATCACGTGGCCCTCTACAAACAGCGAATGCTAACAGCAGCAGTCCCCCGAGGACATCATTCATCGGCTCAACCCTAACCGGTCCTTCCCTTCAGTGGTACATCAATCTCCCCACGAAATTCATAAGGTACTTCGCGGAACTCAGCGACAAGTTCGTGGAGAAATTTGCCAGCAGCAGAAACCCGGAAAAGAATTCCGACGACCTCTACGAAGTACTCCATCATAGGACCGAACCTCTTAGGGCCTATATCGCACGCTTCAACAAAGAAAAGGTGGCGATCCCCAAATGCAACGCAAAAGACAGCCATCTCCGCCTTCAAAAGAGGCTTGCTTTCAGATGGGGACCTGTACAAGGAACTAACTAAGTATCAGTGTAAAACAATTGAAGATGTCCTATCTAGAGCCTAGGACCAAGTGAGATGGGAAGAAAACGTCACAAGTCAGGCCAAGCCTCAGCAGAAGCAAGAACCTAGATCTAGCATGCCGCTTAGGAATGATCGTGATGAAGGGTCCCAGTCCAGGCCCCCAAGAGAGGCCGAAGATACAGCAGGGACAGGCGCCCGAATCGCCCCCTACCTCAACTCGAGGGGATGAATGTATCTACATGGCATGACATCTCTCACCTATATATCTCAAAGCCCGAGCTGGTGAACTTCCTAAGGCAGATGGGTCAGCAGGTCAAATGGCCTCCTATAATGAAGGCCGCTTATTCTAATCAAAACCCCAACCGATGGTGTGACTTCCACCATGACCACAGTCACAAGACGGAAGACTGCATCGCCCTGAGGCTGGAAGTCAACGAGCTCCTCAAGAAGGGGGACCTAAAGGAGTTCCTCTCCGATAAGGCCAAAAGCATCCATGCTAAGGAAGGCGCGAACTGGCCCACAGAAACAAGGCCTGCGTCTCCCCCGCACCAAGACCGAGTTATCCATGTGATCTTCAGAGGCTCAGAGATAAGCGGTATAAGCCACGCCGCCACCAAGCGCAGCACCAAGAACGCAAGGCACAGCCAAGAGACGAGGGACCCAAAGCGCCTACTCCTTGGGACAGATGAGATCAGTTTCACTGCCAAGGAACACGAGAGGGTCTTGGGTCCTCATCACGACGCCCTGGTCATCTCCCTCGCTGTAGCAAACTGCTTGGTGAGACGGATCCTGATAGACATTGGTAGCTCCGGCAATATTATCTTCCTCCCAGCCTACCGACCTAGGGCTGGAGGAAAAGGCACTAACAAGGAAGGCTACTCCGCTTATAAGCTTCAGCGGAGAGGTTAAGAACACCTTGGGAGAGGTAATCCTCCCAGTGTACGCCGAAGGGGTAAAACAACCAACGAAATTCCTCGTTGTCAACTGCGCATCTTCCTACAACATGATCCTGGGCCGCCCTTGATACACGACATGGGGGCCGTACCCTCAACTCTCCATCAATTCATCGAATTCCCGACCCCCTGGGGACATCAGGGTAATCAAAGGAGATCAAGAGAATGCTAGGGCCTGCTATCAAACTACTCTGAAAGGAAAAATCCCGGTCATATAGCAATTGCCGAAGAGATGGACGAGGTACCCCTCGAAGAAGGAAACCCGGGCCAGAAATTTCTGATAGGATCCAAGCTTCCCACTGGGTTAAGAAAAAGACTAATCGACTTCATCCGCTCCAACTCTGACTGTTTCGCCTGGTCTCACGGGGATATGCTCAGGATCGTCCCCGAGATTATCATGCACAAGCTGCAGGTAGATCCTCAATTCACTCGAACGACAAAAAAAAAGGAAATTCGCTCCCGAAAGGGACAAAATTATAAACAAAGAGGTCAAGAACTTGCTCAACGCTGGATTCATAAGAGAAGTTCACTATCCCGAGTGGCTGGCCAACGTGTTCGTGGTCAGGAAAAAGAATGGGAAATAGAGGGTCTGCATAGATTTCACCAACCTCAACAAATCATCCCCCAAGGATCCTTTTCCCCTACCTCATATCGAGAACCTCGTCGACGCTACCGCAGGCAACCAACTCATGAGCTTCATGGAGGCCTTCTCAGGCTACAACCAAATCCTCATGCATCCAGACGACCAGGAAAAGACATTCTTCATGACCCCAAGAGGATATACATATCAGAGGTTCGTGAACATGATGTTTGCTGAAAAAATCGCACAGACCATGGAAGTCTACATAGATGAAATGCTGGTCAAGTCTCTCGAGGCAGAAGATCACATCTCCCACCTACAACAAGCCTTCGTAACCCTCAGGAAGTACAACATCAAGCTTAATCCTTCAAAGTGTTCATTCGGGGTCAGCTCTGGAAAATTCCTGGGGTACATAGTCACCTACAGGGGCATCGAGGCCAATCCAGAACAGGTGCGAGCCATTCAGGCGATCCCTCCCCCTCGAAATGCGAAGGAGTCCAACGGCTAACGGGCCGGATGGCCGCATTGAGCAGGTTCATCTCCATGCTGTCTGATAAATCTTACGCCTTCTTCGAGACCCTGAAATATCCTAAGGATTTCCAATGGAACGATAAGTGCGAACTCGCTCTCGACGACCTCAAATCCTACCTCACAACAACTCCTCTCCTCTCAAAACCTCTAGATGGTGAGGTCCTGCTACTCTACCTCGCCGTATCCGAGCATGCAGTAAGCGGCGTCCTCGTGAGAGAGGAAGAAAGTAAACAACATCCTATCTACTATGTGAGTAATTCCTTATTGGACGCAGAAACTCGCTACAGCCACCTCAAAAAGCTAGCCCTAGCATTGGTTACAGCGGCCCGCAAGCTCCGGCCCTTCTTCCTAGCCCATCAGATCAGGGTAATAACTTCATTCCCCATAAAAGTCGTCCTCAACAAACAAGAGGTCTCAGGGCGCCTCGCAAAGTGGGCGATTGAGCTTGGGGGAATACGACGTAGTCTTCAAGCCTGCTACAGCCATCAAATCATAACTCCTCGCTGACTTCATCGCTGAATTCTCATCATCCATGCTTCCGATCCCGGAGTTCGAAGTTGATTTCCAGGGCTCACCAGAAGGAATATGAGAATGGACCCTACATGTCGACGGGTCCAGCAACGTAAGAGGGGCAGGAGTGGGCTTAGTCCTACCCTCCCCCACCAGCGAGTCAACATCAAGAGCGATGAGATGCAACTTCAAAGCTACAAATAATGAAGCCGAGTACGAGGCCTTAATCGCAGGCCGCTCACTTGCTAAGAAAATGGTAGCATAGGAGATCCAGGTCTTCAGCGACACCCAGTTGATCATCAGCCAGGTCCAAGGTGACTACCAGGCCAAAGACAGCAGTGTTGGGCTTCTTTGGTACGTTGAAGTGGCTTGGGCCGATCTTGCTTGAAATCTTGGCTTGGAATTCTTGTTCAGGTTCTTCAGAGCTTGATTCTTCAAGGTCTTCATCTTCACTCTTGTAGCCTTCATCAGGAAAGGGCTCTTCAGGCTGTCTAACAATGTTGGTTCCTACACAAGAAACATCAAGCTTGGTTCCGGTAAAGTAAGCTTGCTTACCTTGAGTGATATTGAGTTGCGCAAAATCATCACTTTGTGTGTGCTTATTCTCTACTTTGGCTAGTTGAGCTATAGGTGGGGTTAGTGACGCGTCTAGGTTGTCTAGGATAGCTTGAACCGCAAGTATGAACCCATCTTTAAGACTTCTCTCCTTGGAACGTGTCATTGATCCTTCTGTGACCTTAGGAATGGGTATGGGCTCATAGTTCTGGTCTATGACCTCATCATTCCCTCCCCCTTCAGAAGGTTTTGACCTCAAAACTGGATCATCTGCAAGATAAGAAGACAAATCAGCAACATTGAATGTATGAGAAATGTTAAACTCCCCTGGAAGTTCCAAGCGATAAGCGTTTTCATTGATCTTCTCTAGGACCCGGAATGGACCATCTCCTCTTGGAGCCAGCTTAGAACTCCTCTTCTGTGGGAACCTCTTGGTCCTCATATGGAGCCAGACCCATTCTACTGGTTGAAAGATCATCTCCTTGCACTTCTTATCAGCTGTCTTCTTATAGTTCTCAGTCTTCTTGATGACATTCTCCCGGGCCTGTTGGTGTAGCTTCTTGATTGCCTCTCCTCTCTTTAGTCCATCCTGATTTACTTGCTCAACTTGTGGAATTGGCGTAAGATCCAAAGGGGTTAGTGGATTAAATCCATAAACAACTTCAAAACGGGACATCTTAGTAGTAGAATGAATAGCATGATTATAAGAAAATTCAATCAATGGTATGTTATCTAACCAAGTGTTCAAGTTTTTACCAAGAGTTACTCTAAGCAATGTAGATAGAGTACGGTTTACAACTTCAGTTTGCCCATCGTTTTGGGGATGACAAGTTGTAAAGAAAAGCAGTTTGGTACCTAACTTCTTCCACAAGGTTCTCCAAAAGCGGCTCAAGAACTTGGTGTCTCGGTCAGATACAATGATCCTTGGTATGCCATGTAAACGTACCACCTCTTTAAAGAACAGGTCTGCGGTCTGTGAGGCATCATTGGACTTGTCACATGGTATGAAATGAGCCATCTTAGAGAATCGGTCCACCACTACAAAGACTGAGTCTTTGTGTCTTATCTTGGGAAAACCAAAAACAAAATCCATAAAAATATCCTCCCAAGGAGAATTAGGAATTGGCAAAGGTAGATATAAACCATGAGGATGTGATCTAGACTTGGCCTTATGACATGGAACACATCTAGCACAATGTCTCTCCACGTCTCTCTTTAGGTGTGGCCAAAAGAAGTGATCAGTCACAATTGCCAAAGTCTTGCCTACCCCAAAGTGTCCCATAAGACCTCCACCGTGTGCTTCTTGGGGTATAAGGTCTCTCATTGAACACTGATGTATGCAAAGCCTCTTATCTCAAAATAAGAACCCTTCATGTAGATGGTAAGATTGGAAAGCTCCCTTTCCACAAGACTGGAAAGCTTCTTTCAGCTCCGGGTCATCATTGTACAGCTCCTTGATATGCTCAAACCTCAGCACCTTGGCATCCATGGTAGTGATCAAGGCGTGTATCATGGATAGAGCATCAACAACCACATTCTCTTTGCCCTTCTTGTACTTGATTACATACGAGAATGTTTCAATAAACTCCAGCCACTTAGCATGTCTTCTCTTAAGTGATGTCTGGCCTCTTAAGTGTTTGAGAGTCTCATGGTCAGTGTGGATGATGAACTCCTTGGACAGCAAGTAATGCTGCCATGGCTCAAAAGCCCTAACCATTGCGTACAGCTCCTTGTCATATGTAGGGTAGTTGAGAGTTGCACCACTTAGTTTGTCACTGAAAAAGGCAACTGGTTTCTTCCTTTGGTGTAGAACAGCTCCTATTCCTACTCCAGAGGCATCACATTCTACTTCAAGATTTCTTCAAAATCAGAAAGTCCTAGAACCGGTGCTTGAGTTAGCTTGTCCTTCAAGGCGTTGAAAGCAGCTTCTTGTGGATCTCCCCAAGAGAAAGGGACATTCTTCTTGATCACAGCAGTTAGAGGGGCAGCTATGGTACTGAAATCTCTAACAAACCGCCTATAGAAACTTGCCTGACCATGAAAGCTCCTAACATGTGCAATGGTAGTTGGCGTTGGCCACTCTTGAATGGCTTTGATCTTCTCCTCATCCACTCGTAGTCCCTGTTTACTTACTACAAAGCCTAGGAAAACAAGTTGATCAGTACAAAAGGTGCACTTCTTTAGGTTGGCATATAGGCTTTCCTTTCGAAGTGTAAGCAAGACAAGTTCTAAATGCCTAATATGTTCATCTAAGCTCTTACTACAAATAAGTATATCATCAAAGTAGACAACAACAAATTTACTTATAAATGACCTAAGAACCTGGTTCATGAGCCGCATGAATGTACTTGGGGCATTGGTTAGCCCAAATGGCATAACCAGCCACTCGTATAGACCTTGCTTGGTCTTGAAGGCAGTCTTCCATTCATCTCCTTCACGCATCCTCACCTGGTGGTACCCACTTCTTAGATCGACCTTAGAGAAAACAATGGCTCCACTAAGCTCATCAAGCATGTCATCTAGTCTCGGAATGGGGTGCCTATACTTGATGTTGATGTTGTTAATGGCCCTGTAGTCTACACACATTCTCCATGACCCATCCTTCTTTGGAACTAAGAGAACAGGTACAACACATGAACTGAGGCTTTCTCTGATGTATCCCTTGTCCATCAAGTCACGCACTTGCTTCTCTAACTCCTTAATTTCTTCAAGGTTCATCCTATAAGCAGGTTTGTTTGGCAAGGCAGAACCGGGAACAAGATCAATCTGGTGCTCTATTCCTCTGATCGGAGGTAAACCGGCTTGTATCTCATCAAGGAATACATCTCGGAACTTGTCTAGCACGGCTTGAGCTTGCTTGGGCAGTTGGCGCTCCTAATTTCCTATACTTAGACATTCTTTTAAAATCATTAGTAGCACAGTGCCCTTGGTACTACGGGTCTTAATAATTGAACCAGGAGATATCATAAGGTTAGTCTTACTTACCTGGTCCTCCTTGTTCATTCTAGCTTGCAACTCACGTACCTCAGATGGGCTGAGAGGTGCTAGGTTGTACTTACAGTCCCTAAACTTGAAGGAGTAGTAGTTGGTACAACCATTGTGGAAGTAGGCTCGGTCATATTGCCATGGTCTCCCTAATAAGATGTGGCCAGCTTGCATGGGAACCACATCACATAACACCTCATCTTGGTACTTGCCAACACTAAAGGGAATGTTGACTTGTTCAGTGACCTTCAACTCGGTTTTGTTGTCTAACCATTGCAACCTATATGGCCAGGAATGCTTGATTGTCTCAAGGCCTAATTTGTCCACCATATACTTGCTAGCCACGTTAGTACAAGATCCTCCATCTATAACCAAGTTACATACCTTAGCTTTGACGGTGCAACGAGTGTGGAAAAGGTTCTCTCTTTGAGCTCTCTCCTCGGCATTGATGGTTACACTTAGCACTCTTCTAGTTACCAACATCTCACCAGTATCAGGGAGCTCTACTTCTTCATCAGAACCAATGGCCTCCAATTCGGCTTCATCATGAGACTCATAGTCTCCATCAGCAGAGATCATCATCACTCTTTGGTTTGGGCATTCTCTGCCCATGTGGCCTCTTCCCTGACATCTAAAACAAGTAATATGTTGAGTTCTTTGGTTATTGTTAGAATTCTTTCCTTGTTCTTGTGTAGGACCCTTAGAGGTTTCAACACCTTTACTTTGATTGGTTTTGTTTCGGCCAGTACTAGCAGTCTTGCGCTTGATCTGTTGTTCTACCCGAACGACTAGATGCATAAGTTCATGTAGACAACTGTACTGAGCTCTCTCTACCTTCCTAGAAATGCGGTCTTGAAGACCATCAATCAATTGAGCCATCAGGGCTTCCTGGGACTCTTCTAGCTCTAGTGAGTTCATCAGCTTCTCAAACTCTTCAAAGTACTCCTCAACTGTCCTATTACCCTATGACAACTTGCGAAAACGTTTTTGTAAGTCTCTGTGGTAATAATCAGGCACATACCTTAACCTTAAAAGGTATTTCATGTCAGCCCAAGTTGTGACTGGTCCAAAATGTTTCCTTCTTCTCTTAGCTACATTTCTGTCCCACCATGCAAGGGCATTCTCAGTGAGCTGTGCTGCAGATAAGGCCACCTTTTTGTGTTCTCCATAGCCATAACACTCAAAGATGTACTCTAGACGCTTCTCCCAGTCCATGTATGCTTCCGGATCAGACTTACTTGCAAAGGTAGGAGGCACAAGTTTAATATCTTTGTTATGTCTTCTTGGGTGTACCTCTCTGGCTCGGTTGTGTCTAAGAGGATCATGTCTCCTAGGGTTGCGGTTGTGGAGAGGATCATCATCCTCTAGACTTAGCATGCTTTCATTGTCTCCATCCTTATCATCTGGATTAGGGTTTTGATTGCGAACTGGACCTCTCCTTTGAGGTTGCTCCAAACGGTTCAGGTGAGTGTTAATGTGTTGACCAAACTCTCCCATGACAGTCCTCATCTCTTCTCTCATAGCAGCCATGATCTGTTCCATGGTTGGAGGATTAGCTCCATCATTTCCAAGGTCTCCCATGTCAGCTGGTGTAACTAAAAGTCAACAAAAACAATAAAGGATTACAAGTACCAACGGTAATAAAATTTAAAATCTAAAGGAACTTTTTATGGTCTTCGTTTAACAAAAGAAGTACTAAATAAGGAAACTTTTTATAGGGTTTTCGGTTTTATGAAGGCAAAGAACCTAGCCGTCAAGCTAAAAAGAAAAAAATGGAAACAACACAATTCTTTAGGGTTTTCAAAAATTTTCAAGATCGAACAACCTAAACAACTAACAGACTCGATTTCTTTTGGGTTTTCTTAAGCTTTTATCAAATGACACAAACGAATGAAAGCAAAAAGCAAACGACACTTTTTATAGGTTTTCTTTTTATAGATCGACACTAACAACTTAAACAATGAAATATGATGCAACAAAATAACTTTTATGGGTTTTTTTTTTATATAGATTGAGAACATAGATCTAGATGCAAAACAGAAAAAATTCTTTATGGGTTTTTTCGATTTACAAACTAAATAAGTAATGAAACAAAGGGACCAAAAGATAGGGTAAGAAAAAAAACAAAGGTAGGGACCTTTGGCTCTGATACTAAAATGATATAAGACTCGGATGGAGCCTTTGGAAGGTGGTGATGATGGATCCTCAAGCTGGCTTTCTCGCACTCTCTTGAGAACAAAGAATGGTCGATGGGATGAACATGACCGGAGATTGATCAAGTGGGGATGGTGTCGAACAAGCTGGCTATAACGCACTCTCTTGTTGGACAGGTTGATGATTTAGATGATGGAACGATGAAAACCACAAGGATGATGATGGATCCTTGATGCAGTTCAAGAATCTTTCTTACTTGAATCACACAAGGAAAAAGAAGTCGGCTACTGCTTACTTAGGGGGAAAACTGACTCATATATTGATCTAGGTAAAAAGTTGTGTGTTACAATGGCTGCGTGTGGGACTTTATTAATAGTCCTTCAGCCTTTGACCTAATGGTCGACTCAAAGCAAAAGAAAAAGACTCAAAAACGACAGGACATGTGTTCAAAACAAAAAAAAAAGGAAAAACAATTAACATTGCCCGGTTTAAGACCAAAGAGGAAATATGCAAAAAAAAAAAAAAAATAGGCCTAGCTAAGTCTTGGCCTCGAACCCTGGTTGTCTCTGGGATAGGAGAGTTCTAGGAACCACTAGACTGACCCATCTTACCTACAAAAATTGTAAATAATAAAAATACTTCCCTTTGTTCAGTGCTGGTCTTCTTTGGTATATTGAAGTGGCTTGGGCCGATCTTGCTTGAACTCTTGGCTTGGTCTTCTTCTTCAGATTCTTCAGAGCTTGAGTCTTCAAGGTCTTCATCACTCTTGTAGCCTTCATCAGGAAGGGGCTCTTCAGGCTGTCTAACAATGTTGGTTCCTACACAAGAAACATCAAGCTTGGTTCCGGTCAAACAAGCTTGCTTACCTTGAGTGATATTGAGTTGCGCAAAGGCATTGCTCAAGTCATCACTTGGTGTGTGTGCTTATGTTCTACTTTGGCTAGTTGAGCTATAGGTGGGGTTAGTGACTCGTCTAGGTTGTCTAGGATAGCTTGAACCACAAGTATGAACCCATCTTTAAGCCTTCTCTCCTTGGAACGTTTCATTGGTCCTTCTGTGACCTTAGGAATGGTTATGGACTCATGGTTATGGTCTATGACCTCATCACGTTGTGTCCTTCTTCTCATGATCAGATTCTGATCCAATAGCAATCACTTCTCCAGCCACGTCTTGGACAGGTACCAGAACACTTATAGACTGTATTTCCTCCTTGTGATGTTGCCTATAGAACAAAGAGTATTAATGGTCAAGATTAGCTTGCTCCGGTTAAGTCTCTTTAATACCTTGAGTAGCAATGGCTGAGGTTAACTGAGTGGTGTTCACTTTTTGCTGACCCACCTCCGGGAACAGACACTTCCATTTTTCAAAGTTCTGAAGCCGTGCTTCTTCTATGGCTGAATTAATCTGCTCAAAAAGATTTAGTGATTCTGGTTCAGCAACTTTGATCTCTTGAATGGCAACAACTGCTCCATGCTTCTTTGGTTCGAGTGATGGTCGTGTGGCTGTTCTCCTCTTGTGGATCTCTTCCTTGAATGATTGCAGCCATCTCTCCAAACCATCATTTCTTTTCTTTTTAGTTCTTCCCGGTGGAGTCACTATGATCGGATTTGATAGTGTCTTTTGAGCTACCTTCTTTGATCTGCTTGGTTTCACACCCACTGAACCCGATTCTTGAGAATGATGAGATTCCTTGATGCTTCTGATTTGTTCATCTCTGGCTGGCCTAGGTCGTGACCAAGGTGAACTAGATGGATTATTCAACCTCTGCAAATCGGTTTAACCATAACACTTGGCTAGAATTCGTTTCTGCATAATTGTTTTCATCTCAAACCAACAAGAAACATCTGGCTCTCCAGTGCGTCTCCTAGTGTTACCAACTTGATTCCACCAGTCTAGGGAAA
Organism: Eruca vesicaria subsp. sativa; assembly: GCA_932364175.1. Lineage (NCBI taxonomy): Eukaryota > Viridiplantae > Streptophyta > Magnoliopsida > Brassicales > Brassicaceae > Eruca > Eruca vesicaria. Next base: position 33,871 of record CAKOAT010128599.1, on the reverse strand, counting down.
ACCCGCGCAACCCAGTAACTGCAACACGAAATCTCTTCTCTACTGTGTAGTTATGGACGCCAAAGACTGACTCCAACTCTTTTTCCCAATTGTTGTATGTATCTGGATCAAACTCTCCATGGAAGGAAGGAATCTTAATCAAAATTTTCTTTCGTCACAACAACTCTCTTGTTGCCTTAAGTTCAGCCTTTTCTTCATGGTTTCTCTCCAGTCCCAAAGACACATATGATCACTTAGAAACTGAAGAGTCAAGAATGGCTGGGTCTGAAGAACTCTGAACCTCAGAGTGGCTCTGATACCAAAGATAGAACCTGTCCCACAGATTACACACTCTAAGGATGGTGGTTTGGATAATCTTGAACCAGAATGGCCAAGTGATGGACGTGTAGGATTAACCAAGGGATGCGGAAGGCCCTTTATGCTAGTTTCCTCTTCAGCCATAAGAATACACTCACGATTGGCTAAGAGAGGTTGCATCGAATATCCCTCTCCTAACAACCGATTACAATGTTCATCAGAAACAAGGGATTCAACAAGATTAAAGAGAAAGGTTTTTACAAAAAATTCTGAATGAATATTACAAAGCTTACTTATGCCTTTATATAAGAGAAAATGTGGTATACAAAAGGTTTAGTCAAAACCTAGAAACTTGAAAACTCCTAAATAATCAAAGACTTGACCATAAGTTGGAAGGCTGGTCGAAAAAGACTCTTCGCATGGTTGATGGTCAAGCTTCTTGCTGAGGGGCCTCTTCTTCTTATACCTTCATGTCGTCATTATAAAACCCTATAAAGATTTATAAATCCCTAGCATAATTCTCAAGTCTGGCAGCTTAATTCTCAAGTCTAGAAGCTTAATTCTCAAGTCTAGAAGCTTCATTCTCAAGTCCACACGTTCAGCCTTGATGCCATAGCTTCTCTCTATCCAGAACTTCATGGATCATACCAATAAGGCAGTGAAAAAGCCCATTTATCCAAACCATGAACATTGGCTTAGCTTGGTCCTTTCTTTCTCTATTTTCCTTGACATTGATCCTGATCAGAATTATATTACACAAGGAGTGATAAAGTTGGTATTCAATCAACCAAAGAATTTCTTAAGACTGTCTTTGAGATTAAAGATCTGGGAGAGATGAAATACTTCCTTGCTATTGAGTTATGTAGATCCAAGGAAGGTTTAATTCTGTCCCAAAGAAAGTATACACTTCATCTTTTGAAAGATGCAGGTATGCTAAGAGGGAAGACAGCTAAGATGCCATTAGAGGATGGATACAAGGTTCCCATGATGGGGAGATTGAAGATAGCAAGCCATTCCATATAGCCTCCAACTCAGTGTTTCATGAGAGGACCAAACATATTGAAGTTGATTGCCATAAGGTCAGGCAAATGATTGTTTCTGGAGTTTTGTTGCCATGCTATACCCATAGTGAGGATCAGTTAGTTGATGTCTTTACGAAGGCTGCTAGACAAAAGACCATGGAGTCCATTCATATCAGATTAGGACTCATGGATCTTACCATATCCAGCTAGTCCCCTCGCCATGGGACCTTTACTCTTTTCCTTATTAGGGTTTTATCCCAAAATGGGTTTTCCTTAGTGAGGTTTTTAGTGAGGAAGGTTCTCATGGCATTCCAAGCTAGACTTGTTCCACATGCTCTAGCTTGAGGGGGAGTGTTGAGTTATGATGAGTTGAGTACGAGGTTAAGGATAGTTCAACATAGAAGAAGATGGAGAAGAGGTAACAAGGCTAAAGTGATCAAGTGGTACGGACTGTACGGACCACATGATCATTTCAAGTGTGGAAGTGGTCTTTTGTAACATTTTGAGAAGTGAAAATTTAGGGTGGAATGTAAGGACAAGGGTTGTTTGATGTGATCTTGGCCGGCCATGGAACTGAAGAGCTGGATCAGCTTGAACCAGAGCTTAAGGAAGATGAAGAACCAACCAAGGAACAGCTTCAACCTGAGGAAACAAATGACAAGGACCTAGAAGTGCCTATTGGTCCAATGACTAGATAAAAGCAAGCAAGATTTCGACAAGCTCTTCATCAACTCTACCCACTATTAAGGGAGGTCTACAGTGTACTTTTCCAACTACTCTGGTTGAAATTCAAGCCAGCTAAGACATTCATCAAGAGAGGTGTTGTGACTTGCACTCTTTTCCTTGTTTTGGTTTTGTCCCATTTAGGTTTTCTGAGCAAGGTTTTTAATGAGGTTTGGGCACAAAACTTATACAATAGCCTCTTGATGAAACCAGGCCCATTTCTTTTATCATTTTCGTCCAGAACTCTCTTAGGAGCCTTTGTTTTTTCAAATTTGAACTCAGTCTTTGCATTTGTTGCTTTGTGTGTTTCCAAGAAGCTGTGCATGTATTGTCTTCTTCCCAATCTATGTTGGTTGATCACTAAAATCATCAAACAGCTTCTTTTAAAAATTATCTTTTGAATCTTGTTTGATCAAGCTTGTTCTAAGTGTATTTTGGATCCTTGATCCTTACCTTTGCAAGCACACCATTGATAGTCTGAGAGAAATTCCGCAACTCTAAGAAGTATCATCTCAACCCAATTCTTATTTCACCATCACAATCATGGGAGAGCATCAAGGATGTGATCTGTCTATCCAGGATCACTTCAAGTGATATCAGAGCAGATCTCTATCAAAAGGTTGTGTTTTTCCATAACTGCAACTTTTAGACTTTTCATATTATTTTATGAAATATGTTCTAAATTCTAGATCTTGTATGGAAACGTGTTTATTAGTGTCAGATCTACCTAGAAAAAGTTTTAAGATTGCTAAATACTCTGATTTGATTTTCGAAATTGCTGAGAAAAGAATTAGGGTTCATCATAAAATTTGCAGAAATCTGATTAGTTCTAGATTCAAATCCATTACTTTCTGTTATATTATGTTCCTGTGATCCTTTTACTGTTTTTGTGTTTGGAGAATCAACAGGAACCATGGAAGAAGAAAATAATCGGAGCAATGGAATGGATCCACTGTTACTAGAAGCGTTGACTGCACACATGAAAACTGTGATGTCTACTTTGATGGATCAGAAACTAGAAAACTACAGAGCTCAGGTTTCCCAATCAGAACGTGGGAGAGCTAGAAGGATTCCAGACCAATCTGCCTCAGAATGTTATTATAGTCATTCCAACAGATCCAATGGCACCAGAAAGAGGAGGCGTAACCAAGAAGAAAGACCACAAACCAATGATCCTCTTGGTCATTTGAAACTAAAGAGTCTTGAGTTTAAAGGCATGGCTGATCCAGAAGAATATCTGAAGTGGGAAAAGAAGATTGAAATTGTGTTCAACTGCAGAGATTATACTCAAGAATACAAACTGAAGCTTGCGCCTATTGAGTTCAATGAGTATGCTCTGAGTTGGTGGGATAACCTTAGTACAGCAAGAAGAAGAGCAGGAGATTTTCCTGTTGAAACTTGGAACAACATTAAGGTGATCATGAGGAAGAGATTTGTACCAAGTCATTACCACAGGGAACTATATTTCAAGCTCAAAACACTGTTTGAAAGAAGTAGATCAGTTGAAGAATCTTATAAGGAGATGGAAACCCTTATGCTGAGAGCTGACATACAAGAAGACAGAGAAGCAACAATGGCCTGATTAATGGGTGGTCTAAACCGAGACATCATGGACAGACTTGAAGTTCATCACTACGTAGAGATGGAAGAGCTTCTGCACAAAGCAATCATGTTTGAGCAGCAACTGAAAAGAAGAAATTACATGTCTAGCTAGGAGCCAGCAAGCCACACTACCAGAAGGACGAAAAAAACCAGAGAATCCAAACCATTCTCCAAGCCTAAAGTGGAAGAACAAAGTATTAAGGGGAAAGAAGTAGCCACTGCATCTAAACCCCGTGACATACAATGTTACAAGTGTAAAGGTTATGGTCACTATGTCAGTAGCTGCTCAAACAAAAGAGTAATATTCATTAAAGAGAATGAAGAGATTGAATCAGAAGAGGAGTAACAATCTGAGTCTGAAGAAGAAAGGGTGGAAATGCCAGCTCGTGGAGAGTTACTTTTCACAAGAAGGACACTAAACATGCAAACCAAGACAGTTGGAGGTGAGCAAAGAGAGAATCTGTTTCATACTCGATGTGTTGTTCAAGGCAAAGTCTGCAGCTTAGTCATAGATGGAGGGAGCTGCACCAATGTTGCAAGTGAAACAATGGTTGAGAAACTTGGTTTGAAGGTGATGAAGCGGCCAATAGCTTACAAGTTACAATGGCTTAATGATGAGGGAGAATGTTGGTGTCAAAATCGGTCACGGCAGAATCAATGGCTAAACGTTTCTGCAGAAATAAGAATACGTTTTATAAAAAACGAGAAGTTTTTTTATAAAATTCTAACGACTTTCTGAACAAAGGAAATCCGCAGAAAACTTGGAAATCGTCATCTCGGAAGAACTAACGAAACAATCGCCGATTACACGATTGTCCAAGTTAAGCAAAAAACCGCATCCGCCGTAAATCGCGAGCAGGTTCGACCGGACCATTTTGACGTACGACAAGCCAAACCAGCCCGTTCAGCTCGCCGTATGGCGAGATTCTTGCCTCAAAGCAGCTCGCCGTACGGCAAGCTGAACCAACTCGATTTGGCTCACCGTACGTCGAGCTGACCGTCCCGAGCCTCGATCTCCCACGTTCTTGAAGCAAGTCATACATCCTGCGCTTTGATCATGCTCTGAACCATGGTCGAAACGTATCTTGTTTCGTCTCAATCCGTCTTACCGTTCAAGTTTTACGATAAAAATAATACAAGTCTTTTCTCATAAAGTTCTGGAAGATCATATAAAATGGCAACGATTAGATGGAACATCGTGCATTTTCAAACTATACGATCAACTTGAGGAATCTTATAAATTATGGAATAGTATCAGGAAACAATCTCGTCTAAAATTATAAAACGGTTTTTATCGCAAAATGGCTCGGAAAGCCCAAAAGCGCGATAAAAGTCCACTTGCGACTTTAAACGAAATGCAACCCAAAGATACAACGAAAATTTTAAGATTTACTCACAGAAAGAAGATAAATGTCAAGTTTGAAGATAAATGTCAAGTTTGAAGATAAATAGAAGATTTCCGCAAAGAAAATGGAAAGATCGAGATAAATGGAAGATTTCCGATAAACTCGAATCTGGGGGAAAGTGTAAGACTAAACTGTCGAAAGGAGGGAGTATATAAACAGAAGGAAAAGGACAGAAGCAAGGGACGAGTTTTCAGATTGCACCACCAAAACTTAGCATTTAGGCAACTTTCCGTTTTTGTTATCGAGCTGCGTCTCAACTAGGGTTTTAGTCTTATATTGCTAGGGTTAGGAATCTCGCCGACGGCTCACGCAGCTAAGGCTTCTCTTGTTGTATCGTTCTTACGCAAAATTGGAATAAGACTCCTTGCTCTCAATCTCGTTTTCTTTTACATCTTTTTATTTTCGTTTAAATCGAGTTCTTGGTTGCTTGTGTGCGGTTCCGCAGATAGCCGGGTCCTCTGGGAAATTAGGGTTTACTCTAAATTCCTAAATTTACGTAAAATCAACATGGGTGTATTTCGGTTCCCACAGTTTGGCGCTAGAAAGAGGGGGAGTCGTATCTATCTTACACTCAAGCCCCATCACGCTCACTCGAGAAACGATGTCTGGTGACCAACAAACTCGCGACGAAAACGACAACGTTGACAACACACCACCACAGGATGTGTGCGTGGTTAACTCTACCACTAGCGCTAACGCTGAGACTATCGAAAAGATGCTCTCCGGCTTTATCGAAATATTGGAAGAGCAAGAAAAGCTCATTGGTTCACTCTCAAAACAGTTCGAAACCCTAACTGCGAGAACCAGAGCAATTCACACACGCGGAACCACCAAAATCCGCGGAAGGAGTTCGATTTCGCGACTCCTATAGATCACCCCAGAACCGAGGAAAATCTGCTGGAGAAAGACTCCGAAAAAGATAACCCTGACGCGACGCTAAACGAATCGGACAAATCTCCTACTCTATGGCATGACACCGAGGAAGATGGCATCGAAAGGGTTAACATGGAAACAAGCGACCAATCCGATTCGTCGGATGAGGACGCGGACGTCCATCCTAGGAGAAGGAAAACTCGCAGCCCTCAACTGGAGTCTTCTCCCGAGCACTTTCTTACTGAAGATGAGGAGGAGCTCTATTGCGCGCAACGCGCTAAAACAACCGGAGAAGGAACTCCACTTACTCGCAGCAAACGCCGACGAGGTCGAAAAACTGTTGGTGATCTATTTGAGATTCGCAACCTCCATGACTACATCACTAAAAAGGCCGCAGCGGTAAAAGCGGTGAAATCTCAAATTCACCATGCTACCAGCGCTGCACCCGAAATCGATCGGCTGCTATATGAATCTCAGAAAATGCCTTTTAAGGCTCGCATCACAAAGGTCAAGCTACCTGATCCAAGAAAGCTCAAGGTGCCAACTTACCACGGGACGGCTGATCCCAAAGCGCACCTGCAGGCCTTCCAGATTACCATGGGACGAGCCAAGCTCAAGGATAACAAAAATGACGCGGGATACTGCCATCTTTTCGTCGCAAAATGCTCGAGTGGTTCACCAAACTTAAGCCGAATTCAATCGGGAGTTTCCGCCAGCTTGCTTCCAAATTCCTGAAGCAGTACTCGATGTTTATAAATCGGGAAACTTCCAACGCTGATCTCTGGAGCTTATCGCAGAAGAAGACGAATCCCTTCGCGACTTCATGAGCAGGTTCAAACTTGTCACGGCTAAGGTTAACGGGATAAGCGACAAAACCGCCATCGACGCACTCAGAAAATCGCTCTGGTTCAAATCGAAGTTTCAAAAATGGATAACTCTCGAGAAACCGCGGCCAATCCAGACGCGGTCCACAAAGCTACCAATTACATAACCATCGAAGAGGAGGACTAAAATCCTGTATGAAAAGCATAAGCCGGCGAAAGCGTCCGCAAAAGACATCGCGTCCGAGCAGAAGCTGAAAAAGAAAAACTCTCGTAACAACAAATTCGTCCATCACAAGGGACAGGATCTCCAAGGGGCGCACAACTACGCCATCAATTCTGGATCGGAACAAGGGCAAACTACGGGGAACACGTGGTAAGGGAATCTGAATTACGACGAGAATTCGTTCAGCGATCTCCACCAAATTCGCGGGAACTATACCGTGAACTGAAAAGTTCTCGGCGCTAGACTTGCCAAAAAATTGCTCGCGGGAGAACTCTCTGAAATATCCAGCGTCAAGGACCTCATCCGCGATTCAGATCGCTCCCCGAAATATGATAGGAACTCGTGAGTGGAATCACTCAGGCGAGAAACGCGGATGAAGACAAGATGAGAAAGGTAACGACGCTAACCACCGAAAGATCAATATGATCATCTGCGAATCGCAATACTACAGTGATACCATCTAATCTATCAAGTCCTACCATCTGAAAAACATCCACAATCTGTGTGAAAAGTAGGCTTATTCAAAGGGTTTCTCTCTAGGTATTCTAAGAACTCTCTTTCTGAAGCTTGAAAATTCTTCCTCATTTGCTTCCCTTTTACAAGGCTTGGGTATCTTCTCTTTCCTTTTTCTGAGAACTCTTCCACGATTTTCCTTTTCTATCTCCATGGACTCAAAGATATCTGTGGGTCTCTCCATGATTGCTTTTTGAGGGTTTCTGGTAGTGTAATACTGCTCCCAGAATGCGTCAATACGTGCATTATATATCTTGGGAAGTTGCACTCGGTCTTGAGGTACCGTGTATCGGTCGACACTGACTGGAGTGCGTCGGTCGATATCAAGGTCTTTCTGTCGATCGATGGGAGGGTCATCACGTCGATCGATGTCATGCGGATCGATTTTGACAAGGACGGGTGGATGTGGGTGTCGTGCTGCGAAGGCTTTGTGAGGCATACTCTTGACGGCACTGCACTCGTGAGGGTATTCGTCTAAGTCCATCGATCGACACTCATCAAATTCAATCGATCGATGTACATGGGATCTTATCGGTCGATGTTCACGGGATGAAATCGATTGATAATAGCCGCGAACAAAGTCTCTCTCATCATCAGATCTTTGAATCTCTTCTACTACCTCTTGGCAAAAATCATCATCCAGGATGGCTTTAATGTTATGGTTGTTGGCAAACTCTTGCTTTTTTAGGGCTTCTCCTGTCTGAAACACCTGAGTCTCTAGCTTCTTCACATGGGTGTTTAAAGCATCTAGCTTTGTGGTGATGGTGTTGTACACGGAGTCAATCTTTCCATTGAAGTTTGTCTGGAGTTTCTGCTGATTCTTAAGAACCTTGTCTAGCATCTCCTTCAGTTTACTGTCTTGGGTGGGTGGGTGTGGGTTTAAGTAGAATGAGTTCCCATAGCTGCTGTAGTTGTTGGGGTTTCTGCTGGTGAAGGTGTTGGGTTTCTGTGAACTCTGGTTGAAGTTGCTTCTCTGGCCTGTGAAGTTTCTGTATCCTCCTTGGTTACCAGATCTCTGAAAACCAGCTCCACTGATCCAGTTAACATCTTCTTCTGTATAATCTTCACCTGAAGTGTCTGCATCCTCCACTGAACAAATCTGTTTGTTTAGTAACTCTGAACGGTATCCAGCTGTGCTTGCACTTCATTGATGTATTCCTTCCCAAGGAATGATGTAGCTTTTGTCTTCACGAAGTTTTTTGTGTTGTTGCTGGAAGCTAAGTTATCAATTAACTTCACAGCCTCTTGTGGATTCCTGGTGTTGAAGTTGCCATCACTAGCTGTATCAAGAGCCCTTTGATAATCCAAGGTGATGCCTCTGTGTAGAAAGTGCAAAGAAGTTGCACTTTGTTGAATCCATGGTGTGGGCAATCTCGTTGGTAGGACTTGAATCTGTTCCATGCATCTTTGAATGACTCTTCAGGATTCTGAGTGAATGTATCAATCTTTCTTCTCCACTCTTCAGCGCGTGACTCATCAAAGAAGTTACGCAGGAATACGTTTTTGATGTCGCTCCAGGTTGTGAGAGAACCTGGTGGTAGTTGCCTTAACCACTGCAAAGTTTCTACGGATAGAGAGTATTTGAAAAGCTTGCAGAGAAGATAGTCTTGAGGGACTCCATTGGCTTTTATGATGGTTATTAGATCCTCGAACCTCTCCAAATGGTCCATAGGATGCTCATCGGACAACCCAGAAATGGGTATTTGTCCTACAAGTGTGTAGTACTGCGGCTTAAGCTCGAAATCTCCTTTTTGAATGGCAGGAGGGCGGATGGCTGATCGGTTGGAATAGAACTGATCTGGACGGTTGTAGTCAACCAAAGTTCTAGCTTGGTTAGCCTCTTCTACAGGTTGAATGATGTCTGTAGGTGCAGTTTCTTGCTCAGGAATGATCTCCTTTTGAGCATTCAGCTTCTGACCTGCTGCATTACGCAGGTGACCATCTTGATCACGCAGGTCTCCATTCTCATCGGTAGTGAGAATAATAGGCGCTACCATGTCTCGCCGGTTAGTATCGATCAATGTAAGGTGAGGGGTATCAATCGATGTCGGATGAAGGGTATCGGTCGACGAACGGTTGTTGATGTATATCGATGTGACGGTGAGAGTATCGGTCGACAAAGAAGGTGTCTCGGTCGACTGTGGTAAGCAAGTATCGGTCGACAGAGAAGTGTTGATTTCGATTGATGCGGAGCGTAGGTCTTTGCGGATGCTATGTTCCAAGCTGTGAGGGTCTTATGAGTACACAAGTTGGTTGTTCTTGTTGCTTCTAGTACTGCTCGGCATGAACCGAAAAAAGACAAGAAATATTTTTTTTGTGTCAGAAGATTAATAAACAATAAAAGAAATATAACCTAGACCTAATCAGATTAAATCTAATGGCTATCAAAGTTCCCCGGAAACGGCGCCTAATTAAATATCACTCAAATATTTAACCCTAAGGAGTGTGATACTCTCTCAAATAAGAGGTTCAGTTGTAGTACATAAGGATCGAATCCACATGGAACAGAGGAACAGAAAAGATGTAATCCTAAGTGATTATGCTAGGTTGATTAAGTTTAAAATAGTAAATTGCAGTTGTAAGAAATGATAAGTTGCTCAAGAGAATAGGTTTTTGTCTGAAACAATAAAAGAAAGTAGTTAGATTCAAGGTTTATATTCAGATAATCAGGATTATAATGCTACAGATGTTTTAGTAAGTTGCTTGCAAGACATATAAGAACTTCAATTCTTAGACGGATCTAATAGCAGTCACTATCTAGACTCATCCATTGATCTTATTGCCAGCAATATCGACCGATGTTTTGACAGCGATATCGGACGATATGGGTTGCCGTCAATCGATGACTCTATAGGAGTATCGATCGATATAACATAAGATCGAATCAAAACTGTGTTGACCAAGATCATAGACCGGCTCTCACACATCCCTTGAGGATCTAAGCTTATGCCAAATGATTTTAGGATAATGGTTAACAAGTTAAATCCCTCCATGATCATACTCTAGTTAGCTAGTCTAGAGCAAGCATTAGGGTTCATTTGGATAATGAATATCACAACTCAACATTCTATAGTTGGGACTAATCCCTCATAACTATTTGAACCCTAAATCTAACAAAGGAAACTATTCATACATGGCTAAGTGATTCGTAGCAGCAAGGTAATAATAGAAATTCATAAGATTAGGAGATTGAACTCTTGGTTCTTTGGAACAACAAATCTCTTTGTGTGTTTCTTCTAAATCTAGAATTCTATAACCTTTGAGAAATTAAGACGAAAAGAATATTTTATTGCTAAGTATAAAATAGTATCAAAAGCAAACAAAGCACAAGAAAACTTAAAAATATTCAAAGCATTTTTTGCCAAAACACATAGGCATAACTATAAATATGAGTTCCACTAGATTAAAAACTCGCCAGGGGCAATTTTCTAATATTGGGAAAACTTGGGCTTCAAGTCGGCCAAGTCAGACTTGTTCTCCACGTTTGATATCGATCGATGGTACATGGTGTACATCGATCGATGGAATATCTCGACTTCATCTTCTATGGAAGCGTCATCGATCAATTACAAAGGATGTGTATCGATCGATATGTATCCTTGTTGTCTGATCTTCATAGTCATCTCGGAAAACTCTCCTTTAAGCTCCATAAGGGCACCTAAATCATCACTTTACTCCAAAATGCTCCTGAACCGGAAAATATACCTAATAGACTCCAAAACATATATATAACTTATGAAAACATATCAATACCATGGCTAAAAGTGAGTCAAAGTCATGGTATATCAGAACTTAAAGAGTGAAATGAGTGTTTGGGATGTTTATAGAAAGATTAAGGTGAGTTTAGGAGACTTGATGTATACGCAAAGGAGGGATTGAGAGATTATGAAATGTATTAGAGACTAAGAGTTTTCATAACTGACTAATCTTTCATTAAGGATGTGTTTACAGATATATAGCCTCAGCTTTACAAGGTTACTCGACAAAGAAATAAGAGAAAGAGAGACCAAAGCATATGTAGTCTAAGAGAGGAGGAGCGTGTATTTGAAATGGGTGGCTAGGATCCCTTACATGCTTGATCCGGTTGGCATCTTGACTAGATGCCTTTGCGCTTTTACAGCCTGGAAAGGTAAGCCTGATCCTCTCCAAACGGTCATCTCCCTTTGATAGATCAGACCCTCCATTTCCCTTAGAGTCTTAGGCCATTCCCATACAACCTTCTCTCGTCTCCTTGTTACCCACAGTAAATCTCAATGTACGAACTTACCATGTCTGTACATTCCACCTTAAATATGCACATTACTCAAATGTGCTCTAAGGTCGACCCAAGTGAAATTGAGATGGTGTGGTACATATGGTCGGCCGTACAGTCCATACGGTCCATTCCATCTGTACACACACACTAAACTTACACTATGCTCCGTTCTCTTCTTCTTCTTGTAAAGACCCATCTCATAGCTAACTCAACACACCTCATTTTCTTATTTAACTCATCACAACTCAACACTCCCCCTCAAGCTTGACCATATGGAACAAGTCAAGCTTGGAATGCCATGAGAACCTACTTCATTGAAAACCTCACTAAAGAAAACCCTTTTTGGGAGAAAACCCTAATAAAGAAAAGAGTAAAGGTCCAAAGCGAGGGGATTACCTGGGTATAGTAAGATCCATGAGTCCCAGCCTGATATGGATAGACTCCAGGGTCTTTTGTCTAGCTTCCTACTCCTGATATGGATAGACTCCATGGTCTTTTGTCTAGCTTCCTACTTCATCCAGCCCAGTTTCCATATGGTGACTGGGACGATATGCAGCAATGGACGATATGGACCAATGGTAAAACTTGATCGGAGTTATCATTAAGGCTTTACAATAAAAACCGCAGAAACTTGTTTTATCGTATAAGTTCTGATCATTCGTATGGAGTGGCGATGGTTAACACTAACCTCCAACCACCCTGGTACACAAAGTATCCGGAATTTTATTAAACCGTCTAAACACGGTTAAAGACCAACTTACGACTTTATATGGGAATGAGGCCATAGATTTTATGACAGTTTATCTCTTGTTCGCAGGAAAGGATAAATATTAAGTTTCCAAAGATAAATGTCAAGTTTCTGTGGGAACCGAAATTCGCACTCTCAATTTCCGTAAATTAGGGAACATCAAGTTAACCCGACTTTCCCAGAGGTCCCAAATATCTGCTAACCACATGCCAAGCAATCAAAGATACGAAATAAACGAATGAAAAATATGAGAATCGAAAAGAGGCAAATAGATTTCTTATTCGGAATTAGCGTAAAAGTGGTACAGCGAGGTAAAGCCTTAGACACAAGAGCTGACAGGGAGTTCCCAAGAGGACGAGCTGGTTTAGGACGGCCAACTCGCTCGCCGGCTTGGCGAGCTAGATGGCACGGTCCAGCTCGCCAAGACGGTGAGCTGGTTTGGGATGGGCAGCTCGCCGGCTTGGCGAATTGGATGGCACGGTCCAGCTCGCCAAGATGGTGATTTGGTTTGGGATGGTCAGCTCGACGGCTTGGCGAGCTGGATGGCACGGTCCAGCTCGCTAAGACGGTGAGCTGGTTCAAGACGATCAGCTCGACGGCTTGGCGAGCTGGAGGGCACGGTCCACCTCGCCAAGACGGCAAGTTGGTTCAGGACGGCCAGCTCGCCGGCATGACGAGCTGGATGGCGTGGTCCAGATCGCCAAGACTGCGAGCTGGTTCGAAACGGCCAGCTCACCGGCTTGGCGAGCTAGTTGAGCTCGTCTAGCTCGCTGGCTTGGCGAGCTGGTTGAGCTCGGCTAGATCGCCTGTTGGGCGAGCTAGTTGAGCTCGTCTAGCTCGCTGGCTTGGCGAGCTGGATTGCACAGTCCAGCTCGCAGAGACGGCGAGCTGTTTCAGGATGGTCAGCTCGCCGGCTTGGCGAGCAGAATGGTTTTACACAGTCTTGCCGTTTTGGCGAGTTGGACGTTATGGCCAATCATGCTAAGTTGGCTCGTCGGATAACCGTGGGTTGTTTTATTCGATTTTCCGATGATCTCCATGATGGCGATTAATATGTTTACAGAGCTTGTTTGTTCGGAAAGTCTTTAGAATTCTCCTCGTTACCTATTTTTAACTTTGCGGAGATTTTTGGTCGTTGATTCCGTCGTAACCGATTTTGACTGTTTTTTTAAATTCTACTAGAATTAATGTTTTGATTTTTTACTTTTTAAAAAAAATTATACGGGAATTAAAAAAATTTAGATGCCTAGACAATGCAAGATTGCTAGCAATAACCAGAAGGCTAAGAGGCCTCTTCAGGGGAGTCACTATGGAGCATCATCTTCGTCTGCTCCCGGTTCTTCTATTCCGGATCATGACGCTGTTCCCGAGACTCAGGGAGTTTCTACGGCGTCCCGGTTTGAGCAACCACCTCCTCCTCCTCCTCCTACACCGGTCGGGGTTCATCCCGATTTTCAGGTGCCGCCAAACGCACCATTTGCGGTGTACACGGTGGAGGATATTATGGCCCTTCTAGGCAGAGAAGGGTGGCCAGAGTTAGATCCTATCCGATGGGACGACCACAACATATTATAGTATGTTTTAATTTTTAAAAAGTGTTTTTAATTTACTTCTTAATGAACAAAATATTTACAAATTAATCTAATTAATGTTTTATTTTGTGTCTTTCCAGGTTTGGTCTTGACGGATGTGTCGCTCAGAGCATTACGGACTGTATCAAGGGATACTTTCCCGATGCAGCTCCAAACTGGAAGAAGACGCCGAGCCACACAAAAAGACATGGTTCAAATCGTTCGCTGTAAGTATAATTAATCAACTTAATTTATTTTTAATTATTTAAAATTATTAATATTATTGAACTAGTCTGTCTCTTATTTTTTCTAGTTACAGCAAAAATATCGTTGGTCTATAGGGATTCACCAGCGGGTGAAGACGAAGTTTTAGGCGAAGGCAAGAGCACGATTGCTCGACATGGTCTACAACTGGAAGGGCGACTTTCATGTGTGCATTTATAAATTATATATATATAGTTTTAAATCATTTATTGACTTTAGTTCTAATTATTTTTTGTTCAGGTGGATGGTTAAGAGGACGGGAAACCCGATTGCCTCACATTGACGTGTGGAATGCCCTCATCAGATATTGGGGGTTTCCGGACTCGGTCAGAACCTCCCACACAAACTCCGGGAACTGCATGAAAAAAGACGAGCATGGCAACACGAAGATGCTTCACACCACGGGTCGAAAACCTCACGGGGGAGTTCGTCTAGACATGGTAAGATGATTTTTAATAACTAGTTAATTTTTACTCTATTTGAATATTCCAAATTAATATTTAATTTTAAAAATTATTTTTAGGCTAAAAAGCCATTAGTTCTTCCTTCTCTGAAAGACCTTTACGAGAGAATCCACCGGAACAAGGCTGGACAGTTTGTAGATCCTAGATCCAAGCGGTTCTACCACGAGGTTGTTGCCCGGGTTGACAAACGCTAGACCCAGCTGACTCAGCAGACTGGGACTCCAGTCATATTATCCACTCTTGAAGTGGATAAGATTTACGAGGATGTAAATAATTTGTTTTACTATTAATTTTTCTTATTTATTTAAATTTTTTCTTTATGTTATTAATATTTTTATTTACAGGTCGCCCCTAGGAAAAAGGGGCGTATCATCGGGATTGGCTCCGTTAACGATGTCCCCACAGCGACATCGTCTTATGCTCAGGAACAGCATGAAGTCAATGCTCAGCTGCGCTCGGAGTTGCAGGCGACGCAGTCTCATGTGAGTTCACTCACCGATCATGTGAGTTCTCTCACCGATGTCCTGGACATTTTGGCAGTTGGAAACCCGCAACTGGTGGAGATGTTGCATCAGAGACGGGAAAGAGGAGGGCAACCCAACAGCCTCCACCATCACAGTCACAGCCGACAACCAACTTTGAAGAGGAGGATTTGGCGAGCCAGGATTTCGCGAGCACCATCCGTAGTTTTTTATTTTCAATTGTATATTATGAATTTTAAAACATAATTTTATATTATTTAGTTACTTATAAAATATTTTGTTATTTATTTTTTATTTATAATTTGGTTTTTTTAATTTGTTAAAATATATTATTTATATTTATAATTAATATTTTTTAATAGGGAAAAAAACAATTCGAAGCAAATTCCTCGTAAAGTTTCAAAGTAATGTCCTCGTACAGTATTCTAGTAATTTCCTCGTAATGTATTACTACGAGCTTACGAGGAAATAATTTACTATGATTTTACATGGAAACACTATGAGGACCTTACGAGGAAAAGTTATCCACGCGTTTACGAGGAAAAGTTTCCTCGTAAATTAGCTAGGACCTTACGAGGAAAAAGGCTTTACGATGAACGTGTTTCGACGAAACGCGTTTCCTCGTAAGTTCCTAGTAAATGGTCATTTACTAGGAAATAACGAGGAAAACTCGTCCTAGTAAAGGACTAGTTTTCTTGTACTGAAAGTTTCCCGTATGAAGGATGAGCATGAGGCTGATTCTCGTCTTTTCATGGAGTTATCCGACAAAAAGGTTCGCCTAGCTCGCATAGAGGGCAAGAGAGAAATTGTTGAGGTGGTGAAGGTTCATTACGAGCGGTTTGTGAACCAATACTTGGGGATCAAGGATGCTCAAAGGACCAATGGCGACTATTGCGAGTGATGTGGTGTGTTCGGCGGGTTGCATCTCACTCTACTCGCGGACTATTCCTACCAGAAGGAGTATGCCAAGCAAAAGGCGCTCTTGGATAGGAAAGAGAAGAAGCACTCCGAGCTTCTTGACCTTGAGGTGAGAATGTGGGTGTAGTGGGATCCCATCGCGGTATCTCCAGACTTGGTTGAAGTAAGGACGGAGATCCCGGACGAATGTGGTGAGGTTGATGAGTCGGGGGCTGATGCAAATGCTGGCCAATGCTCGACGTCCGTGTATTATGGATCCGACGTATGTTGAAGTGTAGTCGTTTTATGTCATTGTAGCGTTTTTATCGGGACATAACGTTGGTGGCTTTGAATCCCTGCCGCAGGGGGTTGTGTATCAGACTATGTTTTTATTAATGGAGTTTTTTCTAAGTATGAAATCTGTTTTTTTTGTCTAAGTGTAGAGGAAAGAGTACGAGTTGTCGTCTCATATCTAACTCTTTGTGTGGAACGTCCTATTCGTTTGGGCCTATCGGGATGTTTCAACTTTTTTACGAGCGCTTAGATGTGGATGAAGAGACATGCCTTTAGGATCTCACTTCATGCCTTTAGACTTTAGAGACCAGTGTGCTAGGTTTAGGGAAAGAGTTAGGTTTACTTTTGGTTTTAAGGCTTTGCAAAGAATAGTCGGCTTTCATTTTGTTTGTTGCGATTTTAATCTGATTTTGTACCAATTTAAAGTCCGCGATAGGTTCTCGGCTTATATGACTTGTCTGGTCGAAATCGAGCATTCCCGAACGTGCTGACCAAAATTTTGGATTTCTTTTATAGCTCCATATTTTATCCTAGTCGGATGTATAAGAACCAGTGGGTCGATTGTGTTTGTCTAGCATGGCAGGCGTGCTTGGCAGGGCTAATCGACAAGCGTTTGTGATTTTATAGTCGCGGATAGACTTATGAATATTTCTCTAAGACTTTACGTCTCATCGGTTCTTTTCGAAATATTGATGTTGAAACGATGCGATGTATGAATTTTTGGTCGAGACAACCAAGTGTTTTTGTAACTAATTGCAGAACTAATTTCCGAAAGTGTGCGGAGTTCGAGTATGTTCTTAGAATAAGTTTTCAGAGAAGAGATTTTGTAATATTCTAACTTTGCCTTTATTGAAATGAAATGTTTAAAAAATCTAGAGTACAAAGCAAATATTTTGGAATATGGGAGTATACGAATACTCGTATACGCACCCAATCCCCCCCCCCCCCGTTTTAGAGAGGGAGATAGCTGAACTCTTCTTTAGGTGAGCTGCCTATGTATCCCTTTTGGGAATCAAGTCATCTCGTAGTTCTGGTTCTTGGTGCGAGTTTGTTTAATCTGCTATTATCGACGCATCGATCGCTTTAGTCGCTGGATTGGTGTCTTTTTCCGGGTATTACTCCTCCGGTTGGGTAAGAGCGATGGGTTTGGAAACTTGTTGTTTCTTGACCGTTGCAAGGCTTGTCGGTTTGGGGTCGTTTTCCACGGTTGGCGGAGTTGATTTCACCTGTTTCGGTTTTACGGTGGCGACAGCCATTTGCCTTAGCTTATGTTCCGCTAAAAAGCAAGACCGTGACTGTCTCTGGCATCCCCAAATTGCCGCGACTCCCATAGGAGTTGAAAACTTGATGCATAAGTGGTACGTCGATGGGAGTGCTTTCATGGTGTTTATCCATGGCGTGCCCATGATTACGTTGTAGATTGTGGAAACCAAAATTCACAGCGTCGATTTCCGTAAATAAAGGAACTTAAGGAAATCCCTAATTTCCCAGAGGTCTCGGCTATCTGCTTAAGCACATGCAAGCAATCAGAATACGAGAAAGATAGTAAAATAATATGAGAAACGAAAAGAGAGCAAAGAGGTTTCTTATTCTGATTTTGCGTAAGAACGGTACAACGAGGTAAAAGCCTTGGCCACAAGAGCTGACGGCGATTTTACTAGTTCTAGCAACCTAAGACCAAAACCCTAGTTGAGACGCAGCTCGATCACAAAAACGGAAAATTGCCTAAATGCTCTAAGTGCTAAGTTTTTCTGTGAGATGAGAAATCTGTAAAATCATCCCCTGTTCTTGTCCTCGACAATCTGCTTATATACTCCTTCTCTAGGCGGGTTGTCTTTCCTTTTCTGCCCAGATTTCTCGATCTTTTCATTTTTTCTTCGGAAAACGTATATTTTATCTTTAAACTTGGAATTTTCCCACTCCTGCGAATAATGATTAAACCGTCATCATATCGTTTGGCTGGATCTTGTTTAAACTCGTGTGTGGGCCTTTATCGCGTTTTAGGACTTTCCGAGTTGTTTTACTATTTAGCCATTTTACGACTTTAGATGAGATCTGTGGGAACCGAATTCTCATACTGTCAATAAATCGTAAATAAGGGTACTTTGAGTAAACCCTAAGTTCCCAAAGGACCCGGCTATCCGCGGAACCGCACACAAGCAATTAAGAACACGATGAGATTAAGTAATAAGAGAATAAAAACGAGTTTGGGAGCAAGAAGGATCTTATTCCTAGTTTGCGTAAAAACAGTTACAACAAGAGTAGCCTTAGCTGCATGAGCCGTCAGCGAGATTCCTAACCCTAGCGTTCTAAGACTAAACCCTAGTTGAGACGCAGCTCGATAACAAAAATGGAAAGTTGCCTAAATGCTAAGTTTGGTGGTGAAAGCTCTGAAAACTCGTCCTCTGCTTATGTCCTCTGCCTCTTGCTTATATACTCCTTTCCTAGGCGGTTTAGTCTTTCCATTTCGCCCAGTTTCGAGTTTATCGAGAATCTTTCATTGATCTCGATCTTTCCCTTTTCTATTTATCTTCAAACTTGGCATTTATCTTCGAATTTGACATTTATCTTCTTTCCTATGAGTAAATTGTCAAAACGTCGTCGTATATTCGGGTTAGATTTCGTTAAAGTCGCGAGTGGGCTTTTATCGCGTTTTAGGACTTTCCGAGCCGTTTAGCGATAAGTAACCGTTTTACGACTTTAACGAGATCGTTTCCTTATGCGATGCCGTTTTATGTAAGTTTCTCGAGTTAATCGTAAACTTTGGCAATGTTCGATGTTTCGGTTAATCGTTGCTGTTTTCTACGATTCACTTGACACTTTTATTAAAAACGCATTTTTTACGATTCCTCAAGAAAAATCTCGAGTAATTCGTATAGTTTAGGCAATGTTCGTTGTTTTTCTAACCGTTGCCGTTTTATACGATTTCCTTGAGTTCTTTCGTGAAAACAGGACTTTACGGTTTTTGTCGTAAAACTCGAACGATAAGACGGATCGATACGAAACGAGGGAGATTCCGACCGTGGTTTAGAACACGATCATGCCGAAGGACGTATGCCTTGATTCAAGGACGTGGGAGATCGAGGCTCAGGATAATAGCTCGGTGTACGGCAAACCGAACCAGAACGGTTCAGCTCGCCGTACGGCAAGCTATATGGGACGTCCGTAGCTCGCCGAACGGCGAGCTAGCGTTGGTCGGGATAGCTCGCCGTACGGTTTGACCCCAACAGTTAGCCCCCCAGCTCGTAAGAATCGTGGAGTTCTTGCGACAGGTTTGAACTTGTTTGGCAAGCTTGGTAGAATTAGGCGGAACTTTAATGGCCAAAACTCCCAAGGTGAATAGTTGAATTTTTTTTTCTTATAAGTATATGGAATGATTGCCAAGTTCTTTCTTCATTCATAACTTATCTTAGGCTTAAAAAAAGTTTACTCTCTCTACTCTCCCTTTGAGTTTTCTTTTCTTTTTCTATTTTAACATGTTTTCCGGGTGGAAAGTTTCGGACCATGCTTGTGCATCAATTTTTGATCGGAGTGACCTTGATGTCTCCGACGGCTGTACCCTTCCCAGACCAATTTTCCAGCGTTCTTTCATGAGAGAGGAAGATTTCTCGGAGTATTGGTCGGCCTTAGAGGTTGACAGTGTTCCCTCCGGTAGTTTCTGTGTGCCAAAGCGGGATAAGCTTCGGAGGAACACGGATAGTCCAAGCGCGAGTACTATTTCCTCGCTCAGGGATTTGAGGAATTCTCGTGCGATCGAATCGGTACAGTTCCGTCGGAACGATTGGTTTTTCTATGTCAAAATTGATAGCACGTCGGTGGAAGAAAGTTGCATTCCTTCGTTCAAGACGAAATGGGCGACGAAAGGTATTTCGTTTGCGTGATATATATATTTACATATTTTCTGCCATATTTCGACAGTTGCATGCGATTTGCTTTTTGTAATGTTAAAACCCCACAAACCTTTACATGGAGATTTCAAGAAGGTTATGAATCTTCTTCGTGGCGGTCCTCTTCATTGGGGATACTTTTCTACGACGAGGGTTTGTCGTGCTGTTGCCTATTATTCATCTGTTTTTTCTCGACTCGGTCCGGTTGAGGCTGATGGTGTGGAAGAGAGGGAGAGGTCTAGATCTCCGCATTGAGGAGAAGTTCCGATTGACAATGGTGGAATGTTTGGCGAAGACGTAAAAATCGAGCATTTGATCTCGTACTCGCCACATGTGCGGTTGTCTTTCTCTCTTTCTCTCATTTCTTTTTTTTTTGAGGATAGATTTCTCGTGTTTTGCAGGGTCTTTGATTTATGAACGAAGTGGTGAACGCGAGCAATGCGGCGATTCGCAAGGCTGAATATAGGGCTGCGGTGGCGGAGATGGAGGCCGCTCGTCTCAAGGAGGAGGTCGGAGTTAGTTTTTCTTGTGCCCAAGATTTAGCCAGGAAGGGGGCCACCCGCGTGAGGAAGAATATGACGCCGACTCTCGTCGTGGTCTCGAGTTTTCTGACAAGATGGTTCGACGTGCCCGTAGAGCGGGCAAGAGAGAAGTTGCCGCGGAGATGATGGCCCGCAGTGAACGGTTCGTGCTTCTTTACGCGGGGTTTGAGGATGCGCAACGAGCAAATGGCGACTATCGCCAATGCCGGGGCGTAGTTGGCAGTTTGCATCTTACCCAGCATCCGGACTAATCGTACGAGTCGGTGTCTGTGAAACAGAGAGCGCGATTGGCTAAAAGAGACAGACAGAAGGCCGAGTTTGTTAACCCTAGGGCGCAGATGTGGGATCAGTGGAACCCTATCGTGGTGTCGCCGGATTCAGTTGAAGTCGGTCCTTAGATTCTGGACGCGGGTAAAAAAAGTCGATTGACCGTAGTTTTTATACTAGAGCCTGACGTCCGTGTTTGATGATTTCGATGTATGATGCTGTTGTTTTCTGATTTTGTTTTTTTTCCAGGACTGGCCGTTGGTGGCTTTGAATCCCTGCCGCTGGGCGGCGTGTATCTGAATGAAAACTTTTTAATAAAAATATTTTCTAAGTATGAAATCTGTGTTTCATTTTAGGTGTAGAGGGAAGAGTAAGATTTGTCGTCTAGCATCTAACTCTTGGTGTAGATCGTCCGGTTCGTTTATTCGGAATGTTTTGATTTTCGGGAGTGTTTAGATGTGGGCGAAGAGACATGCCTCTAGGATCTCGATTCATGCCTTGAGACATTAGAGACCAGTGGGCTAGGTTTAGGGCAAGACCTAGGTTTACATTCGGATTGAGGATATGCGATGACTAGTCCGCTTTCGCTTTGCCTGTTGCGATTTTAACCTAATTCCATACCGATTTAGAATCCGCGATAGGTTCTCGGCTTATACGATTCGTTTGGTTGGGATCGAGCATATCACCGGGAAAAATTTCTAAGTTGCCCGGAAGTGCTGACTAAAAATTTGGATTTCTTTTATAGCGCGCTATTTTATCCTAGTCAGATGTATGCGGACCAATAGGTTGGTGCGTTTGTTTAGGATGGCTAGCGTGCTCGACGAGGCCAATCGCCGAGCGTTTGTATTTTTATAGTCGCGGACGGACTTTTGTAAAATATTTTTCTTTAAGACTTTAGACGACATCTCGCTGGTTTTTTCCGAAAAGATTTTGGTGTACAAGTTTCGTAGAAATGATTTAGTAGTTGTTACTGCAGAAGTGATTTCTGGATGTTTTGAATTTTTTTTTGCGTTTTCGATATAGAAGAGATTTTATAATATTCTAACTTTGCCTTTATTAAAAAGTTTCAAAAATTTCGATTACAAAGCGAATGTTTTAAAATTCGGGAGTATACGAATACTCGTATACGCACCCACTCCCCCCCTCCATTTTGGAAGGGAGATAGCTGAACTTGTCTTTAGACGAGCTGCCTACGTATTCCTTTTGGAAATGAAGCCATTTCGTAGTTCTGATTGTTTGTGCGAGTATGTTTACTCGCCTGTCGCAGACTCTTCGATCACTTTAGTCGCTGGATCGGTGTCTTGGTCCTGGTTTTTCTCCTTCGGTTGGGTAGAAGCGATGGGTGCGGAAGCTTGTTGCTTCTTGACCGTTGCTGGTTTTGGATCGTTCTCTGCGGGCGGTGGTGTGTACTTCTCCCGTTTCGGTTTCACGATTGCAACCGCCAATTGCCTTAACTTATTTTCGGCTAAGAAACAAGATCGCGATTGTCTTTGGCATCCCCAGATTGCTGCGACTCTTGTAGGGGCCGGGAATTTGATGCCTAAGTGATATGTCGACAGCACCGCCTTCATGGAATTTATCCAAGGTGCACCCATGATTACGTTGTAGATGGCCGGGAAATCGACGACCGCGAAGTTGACGATCTTCATCACTTCCTTGGCTACGACCGGTAGTCGGATCGATCCCAGAGTCATAGATGTTTCGCCGGAGAAACTGGTCAACGGCTTTGGTATCGGTTCGACCTGATATCGTTCCTCAGCCGTCTTTTCATGTTCCATGTAATAGAGTTCCTCCTCGTCCTTGGTGGGAGAGTGTTTGGAGAAGATTCGGGCCTAGGACTGCGATCCTTCCTCTTTCTTGGATATACGTCAGCGTCTTCCTTCGACGGATCGGATTGGTCGCGTATGTCCAGATTAACCCTTTCAACACCGTCGTCTTCGGCAGGGGCGGACAGCCTTGGTTTTCACAGTTAAGGTTTTGACCTGTTTTGCTAGAGATCCGATTAGCTTGTCCTGCTCACCGTCCTCTTTTGATAGGCGGAGAGTTCCTCTTGCAACACTATAGTGTTGGCATCAGAGTTAACTATGGTCGCGTTTGCTGGTGAAGCTGGAGTTTCAACGTTTTTGTTGATGTGAGTCCGCTGTTCTTCTGTCATCATATCTGATCTAGCGTAATGCAGTCTGAGAGTTAGAGAGATCCGTAACCCCCCCCCCCTCCTGGGATCGGTCGTCCCGTCGTAAGTTGGCACCTTAAGCTTTCCGGGATCGGGCAGTTTGATCTCGGTGATGCGAGCCGTGAAAGGCGTTTTCCGAGATTCGTACAGCAGCCGATCGATCTCGGGTGCGGCGCTGGTTGCGTGATGAATCTGAGATTTCACCGCTTTTACCGCTGCGGCCGTTTTGGTAATGTATTCGCGGAGATCGCGAATCTCGGTCTGATCGCCAGCAGTTTTCCGACCTCGTCGGCGTTTGCTGCGAGTGACCGTAGATCGCTCCTCGGCGGTTTTTGCATATCGTGCGAAGTCGAGTTCCCCCTCGTCTCCAGTAAAGGAACGTTCGGGAGAAGACTCCGGTTGAGGACTGCGAGTTTTTCTTCTCCTAGGATGGACGTCGGCGTCTTCGTCTGTCGAGTCGGCCTGGTCGCTTGTTTCCAGGTTGACCCTTTCGATGTCGTCGCCTTCGGTCTCCTGTTTGCGAATAGGAGATTTTTCCGATTCGTTCAGCGTCGTGTCAGGGTTTTCTTTTCCGGAATCCTTTTCCGGTGCGTTTCCCTGATTGATTTTGGGACGATCCGTAGGAGCGCCGAAATCGAGTCTCCTTCCGCGGATCTTGGTAGTTCCGCGGGGGAAAATCGCTTTGGTTCTCGCGGTTAGGGTTTTGAGCCGTTTTGCGAGCAAATCAATAAGCTTTTCCTGCTCTTCCGATTTTTTGTTAAACTCGGAAAGCATCTTTTCGACGGTCTTGGCGTTAGCGTTCGTAGCGTTGGCCGCAGGGGCGTCTTTTGGTAGTGGTGTTTCAACGTTGTCGCGTTCGTCGCGAGTTTGGTTGTCACCAGCCATCGTTTCTTCGTTGGACATGTTGCGGCTACGGTGTAAGATAGATCCGACCCCCCCCCCTCTCTCTAGCGCCAAACTGTGGGTGTCGACTTCCACTCACTGTCAAATAAATCGTAATTAAGGAAACTTCGGGAAAACCCTAAGTTTCCAGAGGAACCGGCTATATGCGTGAACCGCACAACGAATAATAAGAAAACGATAACTTAGAATTTGAATGAAAAATAAACGAAATAGAGAGCAAAGAGGTTCTTATTCCGAATCTGCGTAGAACTGGTATAAAAGAGTTGCCGAAAAGCTTAAGAACGAAAAACCCTAATTGAGACGCAGCTCGCTAACAGAAAAACGAAAAGATTCCTAAATGCTAGTTTTGGTGGTGAGAGCTCTGAATTTTGTGTCCCTTGCTTCTGCCCTAGACCTCCTCTTTATATACTCCTTGTCTTGGCTATCCGATCTTTCCATTTCGCCCAGATCTGACTAAATCGGGAATTTTCTATTCTTCTCGATCCTTCCTTTTCTTCTGCGGATATCTTCTATTTCTCTTCAAACCTTCCTTTTATCTTTAAACTTGACTTTTATTTTCCTTCTGCGAGTAAACTGTCAAAACGTTATCAAATCTGCGGGTTTGATTCCGTTGAAATCGCGAGATGGGTTTTTATCGCGTTTTAGGTCCTTCCGGGCCGTTTTGCGATAAAAACTATTTTCTGACTTTTTACGGGATCGTTTCCTGATCTGACGTCGTTTTTAATAAATTTCTCGAGTTAATCGCAAAGTTTTACGATTTACTCGACTTTTTATTAAATACACGTTTTTTGCGAGTTACTCGGCGTTTTTTATTAAAAAGCGCGTTTTTATGATTTTAACGAGAAATCTCTAATAAATCGTATAGTTTAGGCAATGTTCGGTGTTTCGTTTAACTGCTGCCGTTTTATACAATTTCCTCGAGTTCTTTCCGAGAAAACGAAGTTTTACGGTTTTTATCGTAAAACTCGAACGGTAAGTCGGATCGAGATGGAAAGGGAAATATTTCGGCCGTGGTTTAGAACGCGACCTTGTCGAAAGACGTAAGTTTCGAATCGGGAATGCGGGAAATAAAGACGCGGAGTGTCCGGGACGTCTCTAGTTCGCCCATCGGCGAACTAGTCGGGCATGTTCTAGTTCGCCCATCGGCGAACTAAGCCGGGCCGGCTTAGTTCGCCGATGGGCGAACTAGTTGATCACTTTCTAGTTCGCCCATCGGCAAACTAGAGAGTGCATCTTAGTTCGCCGATGGGTGAACTAGAGAGTGCTTCTTAGTTCGCCCGGCTTAGTTCGCCGATGGGCGAACTAGAGGAGCACTTCTTAATTCGCCCATCGGCGAACTAAGCCGGGCCCGGCTTAGTTCGCCGATGGGCGAACTAGTTGCGACTAGTTCGCGTTTTACGGCTTTTTCGGTTTTTTGCGGTTTTTTGCGGTTTTTTGCGGTTTTGTAAAACGATTCTCGAGTTTTATAAAACGATCTTCGGGTTTCATAAAACGACCTTTGAGTTTTATAAAACGATTCTCGAGTTTTATAAAATGATTCTTCGAGTTTTATAAAACGATTCTTCGAGTTTTATAAAACGATTCTCGAGTTTTATAAAACGATTCTCGAGTTTTATAAAACGATTCTCGAGTTTTATAAAACGATTCTCGAGTTTTATAAAACGACTCTCGAGTTTTATAAAACGATTCTCGAGTTTTATAAAACGATTCTCGAGTTTTATAAAACGATTCTCGAGTTTTATAAAACGATTCTCGAGTTTTATAAAACGACTCTCGAGTTTTATAAAACGATTCTCGAGTTTTATAAAACGATTCTCGAGTTTTATAAAACGATTCTCGAGTTTTATAAAACGATCTTCGAGTTTTATAAAACGATCTTCGAGTTTTATAAAACGATCTTCGAGTTTTATAAAACGATCTTCGAGTTTTATAAAACGATTCTCGAGTTTTATAAAACGATTTCTCGAGTTTTTATAAAACGATTTCTCGAGTTTTATAAAACGATCTTCGAGTTTTATAAAACGATCTTCAAGTTTTATAAAAAGATTCTCGAGTTTTATAAAACGATTTCTCGAGTTTTTATAAAACGATTTCTCGAGTTTTATAAAACGATCTTCGAGTTTTATAAAACGATCTCGAGTTTTATAAAACGATTTCTCGAGTTTTATAAGACGATTCTCGAGTCTTATAAAACGATTCTTCGAGTTTTATAAAACGATTCTCGAGTTTTCTAAACGATTTCTCGAGTTTTATAAGACGATTCTCGAGTCTTATAAAACGATTCTTCGAGTTTTATAAAACGATTCTCGAGTTTTATAAAACGATTTCTCGATTTTTTTAAGACGATTCTCGAGTCTTATAAAACGATTCTTCGAGTTTTATAAAACGATTTCTCGAGTTTTATAAAACAATCTTCGGGTTTTATAAAATGGCCTTTCGAGTTTTATAAAACGGTCTGCGAGTTTTATAAATGACTTTGAGTTTTATAAAACTATTCCTCGGGTTTTATAAAACTGTTTCTTTTGTATTTTCGCGGGGAGTTTTGGCTATTAATTCCGTCGTACCGATTTTGACCCCAACAGTTAGCCCCCCAGCTCGTAAGAATCTTGAGCCTTTAGCGTAAGGTTCTTGCGAGTGGTTAACCAGCTTTAGTTAAGTTAGGCGGAATTAATGGTCGGAAAGGTACGTTGAAAGTGATCTTTCCACTCTCCAGGGAGCGGAAAGCGTTTAAGATTAGGGCTGCGCCTTGTGAAGGCTGCCTACGTACCCTTTTGAGGGGATCAAGCCTTTCGTAGTTCGTTTCGGAGTTAAGGTTCGTATGACCTTTTTCCCAACAAGACCTTTACGGTCTAGTTATATGTTTATCGAGCATAATGATGTCGATGGCATCTTGACCTTTGCCGGTCTTGAGACTAGTCTCATAGGCCATTTGGTCTGGCCGAGCGTGGCCGTTATAGTTTTCGGACTGGCCGTGTGCGGCTCTGAGTCCCTGCCGCTTTTGCGACTTTATCAGTTTGCGTTTTCAAGAGCGTGTTTTTATTACATTGCTTAGTTCTTTTCTTAGGTAGGGTCCTTATCATGAGCCGAGCCATGGGCAACCGTACTGCTGAGGCTCGCCTTGCCGAGTTTCGAGCGAACATGGCCGAAAAAGAAGTTGCTCGTCTTCGGGCAGAGGTCGAGGCCAACCAAGCCGATGAAATGGTTACGAGGGAGGTTGCTCGCGTGAGGGATGAATGCGCGACCAGGTCTCGTCGTGCCAAGGAGCTTTCTGACCAAAGGATTTGTCGTGCTCGTCGTGCGGGCAAACGAGAGGTTGCCGAGGAGATGAAGGTTCGTCGCGAGCGATTTGCAACCGATTATTCGGAAGCTGTTCAACGGGCGCATGGTGATTATTGCGAATTTCGCGGGATCGTTCGTGGGTTATCCCTGACTCAGAATGAAGGGTATTCGTTTGCTAAGGAATCCCTTGTGCGATGGGAAAATTTGAATTGCGAAAAAGATATGCAGTCCGAATTTTTCGACCTTAAGGCGCGCATGTGGGATCAATGGAATCCCGTCGTGGTGTCGCCGGATTCAGTTGAAGTCGGTCCTGGGATTTCGGATGTAGATGGTGAAGTCGATCAGCCTGCGTTTGATGACTTCGATGTGTGATGTTCTTAGTTTTTTCGATTTTGTCGTTGTTTTTCCGGGACTGGCCGTTGGTGGCTTTGAATCCCTACCGCTGGGCGGTGTGTATTCGGATGTTTTTAATAAGAAAATATTTTCTAAGTATGAAACTTGTTTTTAATGTTAGGTGTAGAGGAAAGAATACGAGTTGTCATCTCGTACCTAACTCTTCGGTGTAAATCATCCGATTCGTTAACTCGGGAGGTTTTGATTTTCGCGAGTGTTTAGATGTGGGCGAAGAGACATGCCTTTAGGATCTCGATTCATGCCTTGAGACGTTAGCGACCAGTGTGCTGGGTTTAGGGCAAGACCTAGGTTTACTTTCGGATTGGGGCTGTGCGATGACTAGTCGGCTTTCGTTTTGCCCGTTGCGATTTTAACCTGAT
Source organism: Eruca vesicaria subsp. sativa (assembly GCA_932364175.1). Taxonomy (NCBI): domain Eukaryota; kingdom Viridiplantae; phylum Streptophyta; class Magnoliopsida; order Brassicales; family Brassicaceae; genus Eruca; species Eruca vesicaria. The sequence continues at coordinate 5,589 of CAKOAT010128599.1, read as the reverse complement.
TCCATACCGATTTAGAATNGGATCTCGATTCATGCCTTGAGACGTTAGCGACCAGTGTGCTGGGTTTAGGGCAAGACCTAGGTTTACTTTCGGATTGGGGCTGTGCGATGACTAGTCGGCTTTCGTTTTGCCCGTTGCGATTTTAACCTGATTCCATACCGATTTAGAATCCGCGATAGGTTCTCGGCTTATACGATTCGTCTGGTTGGAATCGAGCATCTCACCGGGAACAATTTCCCGGAAGTGCTGACCAAAAATTTGGATTTCTTTTATAGCGCGCTATTTTATCCTCGTCGGATGTATGCGGACCAATAGGTCAGTGCGTTTGTTTAGGACGGCTAGCGTGCTCGATGGGGCCAATCACCGAGCGTTCATGTTTTTATAGTCGCGGACGGACTTTTGGGGAAATATTTCCTTTCGAGAATTTAGGCGACGTCTCGCCCGTTCTTTCCGAAAATATTTTGATATGCGAATTTTTATAAAATGATTGAGTAGTTGTTATTACGGAAGCGATTTTCCGGACTTGCGTTTTTCGATGGTAGCAGAGATATTCTAACTTTGTCTTTATTAAAAATTTCGAAAAATTTTCGATTACAAAGCTAAAAGAAATTTTGTAAAAAATTTCGGGAGTATACGAATATTTATATACTCACCCACTCCCCCCCCCCGCTTTGGAAGGGGGGATAGCTGAACTCGTCTTTAGGCGAGCTGCCTATGTATTCCTTTCGGAAATCAAGCCATCTCGTAGTTCTGATTGTTTGCGCGAGTGTGCTTACTCGGCTGTTGTAGACTTCTCGATCGCTTCAGTCGCGGGATCGATGTCTTTGTCCGGGATTGTCTCCTCCTGTTGGGCGGAAGCGATGGGTGCGGGAACTTCTGGTTTCTCGGCCGTTGCTTGCTTCGGGTCGTCGTCTGCGGGCGGTGGCGTGACCTTTGCCCGTTTTTTTTTCACGATCGCGACCACCAATTGCCTCAGCTTATGTTCGGCCAGGAAGCAAGATCGCGATTGTCTTTGGCATCCCCAAATTACTGCGACTCTCGTAGGCGTCGGGAATTTGATGCCTAAGTGATACGTGGACAGAACCGCCTTCATGGAATTTATCCAAGGTGTGCCCATAATCACGTTGTAGATAGCCGGGAAATCGACTACCGCGAAGTTAATGATTTTCGTCACTTCTTTCGCGACGACCGGTAGTCGGATTGATCCCAGGGTCATTGACGTTTCGCCGGAGAAACTAGTCAGCGGTTTTGGAATCGGCTCGACTTCTGAGAGGTCGATTCCCATTCGTGCTAGCGTGTTGCGGAAAAAGACGTTGACCGTGCTTCCGGTATCAACCAGGATTCGAGCAACCTCTAGATCGCTTATCACCAAATCGATGACAAGGGGATCGGCATGCGGTTGGTCGATTCCACCGGTTTCAGCATCGTTGAAAGAGATTACTCCTGTCGGAGAATCGTCCATCGGCGCCTTCTAACTCGAGCCGGTTTCGGCTTTACGTTGGTAGGATTTTATTGACGAGATGGTGTCGCTAAAGTATGGCGATTCGCCGATGATCATGTTGATCTTTCGACGGTTAGCACCGTTACCCTTCTGTCTACTCTTCGTCCGCGTTTTTCGCCCGACTGATTTCCCTGAGGCGGAGTTTGCGCGTTTTTGTCATTCTTCGGGACGCGGTCCAATCATGTTGATCTTTCGACGGTTAGCATCGTTACCCTTCTCGTCTACTCTTCGTCCGCGTTTTTTGCCCGACTGATTTCCCCAAGGCGGAGTTTGCGCGTTTTTGTCATTCTTCGGGACGTGGTCCGAATCGCGGATGAGATCCTTGACACTAGATGTTGGGGTCAAAATCGGTACGACGGAATCAATAGCCAAAATTCCCCGCAAACGCGTAAACGCAACAGTTTTATGAATCTCGAGAATCATTTTATAAAACTAGAGAATTGTTTTATAAAACTCGAGAATCATTTTATAAAACTCGAGAATCGTTTTATAAAACTCGAGAGATCATCGTTTTATAAAAACTCGAAGATCGTTTTATAAAACTCGAGAGATCGTTTTATAAAACTCGAGAGATCGTTTTATAAAACTCGAGAGATCGTTTTATAAGAACTCGAAGATCGTTTTATAAAACTCGAGAGATCGTTTTATAAAACTCGAGA
>CAKOAT010128488.1:10263-78051 GCA_932364175.1 Eruca vesicaria subsp. sativa | reverse complement strand
CAAGCAGGGGGTTGCTCCGCTCGGGTGCTCTGCGATGGAAAACTCTGGTTTTTGCATTCTTTCTTCCATATGCTCCTTCTGGTGCATTCCAACTCGTTCTATACCTGAAATAACTCAAAACACACTAAGTATACTCCAGGAAAACACAAAAGTGATATGCAAAGTATGTGTGTAATATGTCAAAAACACAACATATCAGATAGTATAACCTATCTATATACTTGCATGAAATTACTCTTTTGGCCTTCTTTAAAGAAATCAACCTTAAAATCTCCTCCCTCATAAGTACAACCAGCCTTTTCGAGTAACCCATATGAGATTAGGTTTCTACTGATGTTAGGCATGTATCTTACTTCAGTAAGAATTATCTCTCTGCCATCCTCATTAGTAACTTGAATCTTCTCAAACCTTTGACTTAATCAACACCTTTCCTCCTTCTATTTCTTTGAAGTCAAACAGAAAATTTCTCTGACAGGTTATGTGAAATAAGCAGCCTTAGTCCAAGACCCATTTCGTTTGCATATTCTGAGTACTCATAGTTAATACTAGTGGTTGTTTTGGCGCTGTAGCTAAATTTTCAGAGTTTTGAGATGGTCTCTTGTTTCCATTGTTGTTCCAATTATCAGGACACTCTCTCTTCCAGTGACCATTTTTACAGCAAATAAAGCACCAAGTTTTGTTAGTATTCTTGTTGGACCGTGGACTTATACCTTCCATTTCATGATCTAGACATTCCCTTTCCAGACCTTCCAGAATTGTGACCATACTTGTCTCTTTGTCTTCCACGAGATTCCACATACCAGCCTTCTCCATTCGATCTTGAGTTTCCCAATAGCCCCCTTTGCTTTAGTTTAATCTCCTTAGCATATGGACGTTGTAACATCTCTAACTGTCAATGTCTCTTTTCCAATACCATATTTCAGAGTATGCACCAAAGCTTCATACTGCGGTGGTTGACTTGTGAAATTTTGTATAGCCTGATCTTCATCACTAACATTGATGTTGAGACTTTCCAAATCACTTATCAGCTTAAGAATCCATGTAGATTCTTTTCAATACTTTTAGACTCTTCCATCTTGTAGCTAGCAAACTGTTGCTTCAAATAGATGCGATTTGGCAATGTTTTAGTATGGTAATCACGTCCAAAGCTCTCCACATCAGTGTGCCAAAAAAATAAAAAAAATAAAAAAAAAGCTCTCCACATCTCAAGTGATGTAGGCTCATTCATCACCTTCCTTAAGATCATATCACTTAGACATGTTCCTAGCAAGTTCTTGACTCTTGTTTACTTAGCTAATTTAACCGGATCTTGAATAGGAGTTGCACCTTTCTCTAGCTTCTCAGACACCTTGAACAAGGTTGCATTCTCGTCAAGAATAGATGCTAAACCCTGAATCTTTAGCTGACCTAATAGCTTGTATTTCCACATTCCAAAATCCCCTTTACCAGCAAACTTTTCCATTTTGAAACTCCCCTAGGTAGGCTCCATGACTAACGTTCCTTCTAAGATCACTAAACACTTCAATCTTTCAAGATCGAGTCAGAACTACCAATCCCCTTATCAATCAAGCAAACCTAAATCTCTGATACCACTTTCTTAATTACTTTCGGCTTGACTCAAGATTATTATTGGGTGTTTTTGAATTTGCGAGATCGAGAAACATAAATAGAAGCACACAAGAATGATTTACCCAGCCTTTGCTCTCTAATCTCGGGGGAGAGATCAAAACTCGCAAGTCACTTCACTAGAATCAATCAGGGTTTTGGTAACAATCAGTGAGATCACGATCTAAACACAATGGGGAAGCCGCGTCTCTGTTACCTCCAAAATACACTACAGGTAAACAGATTCTTCTTGCAGGTGTCGCCGGAGTATCTCCACCTTCGGCTCCGATCGACCACTGTAAGATGAAACTCTATTGTTTTGATTCTCTTTTCTTTGTAAATGACTCTCTCTCTCTCTCTCTCTCTATATATATATATATATATATATATTTCAAGTGAACGAAGGAGGAAGAAGAGTTGCTGTTATATCTGATCCAGATCAAGCTGTCACATGCTGGACCTCATTTTTGGTTTAAGTCGATATCAGCCCAAACTTCAGTCTTCTGAAGATTTCATCTAGGCCGCACGAAATCACAAGTCCAATATCCAAGTTCGAAGTTAAATCTCAATTCACAGTGTAATTTACACACAAAAAAATATGCATTTATAGTTGGAATTTAATGTGTGAAGATTCTAAAACATGCATTATTTTATAACAAAGGGAGTACAAAAGAGTCTGCTCATAACAACGAGGTTCCAAACAAAGCAAACACGTGCATTAAATCGCTCGACCATGTATCTCTAAGATCTTTCGCAAGAACAATTGAATAGGAAACCAAGCAATGGTTGCCTATTGGTAGTTGGAGCAATGCGTAATTCGTCCGTGTTGGATTCGAATTATGCCATGAACTAAATTGATACTACAGTACTACGTAACCATACAAAAATGGGACTGTATATCCGAATTCTCACTAGAAAGAAGCCGGACTATTCGACGGTAACAGATTAAAAAAAAAATCAAATAGAACTGTTTCAAATCAAAGATCCTAGCAAAGCTTCACAAAGTCATCACAAAGTTTTTTCTTAATCATTTATCCAATGAAAGACCAAAATACATAGAGCCACATTATGTTTGTAATTGCATGATTATAAAAAGATCATAAGAGTTCTAGATGAGATTATACGACCGAAAATGATATACATATATAAAAAGAGTCTGCTCATATCAACGAGATTTCAAACAGATCAAGCCTGCGCATTGGCTCCAGCAACAATCTCAAGGATCTCACCAGTAATCTTAGCTTGACGTTTTCTATTATAAACCATCGAAAGCGATTTCTTAAGATCCGACGCATTATCCGAAGCACTACTCATCGCACTCATCCTAGCTGCAAGCTCACTCGCCAAAGACTCCTGTAACGCCCTAAGAATCTGACTGTTAAGATACAAAGGCAACAAAGCATCAAGAATCTGAACAGGGTCTTGCTCGAACTGCAAGATCGGTGAGAAATCAGCAGTTGGTGTCCGAAAAGTCTCTCTCTCGACCGTTAACTTCCCTTCTTTGGTCGTTAACCTGAAGAGCTCGTCTTCAGCAGCGTCCACACAGTTCCCATTAATGTCACAAATCTCACCTTTGGGAGATAGAGGCAGTAGCGTGTGGATCACGGGTTCTGATTTGACCAAAGACACAAACTTTGTGTACAAGAGCTCGACCTTGTCGACCTCCTCGCTTATAAACAGAGAGAAGACATCATCGGCAACAGCTTGAGCTTCTTTCGCGGTCGGTAAAGTTCCGGCCTCGAGGTACTTGTCAACGGGGATGTACGGACGACGGAGGAAATAAGAGTTTCCCTTCTTCCCCACGCTAATGACTGTGTAGTCAAGACCTAACCCTTGAAGCTCCTTGATCCTCGCCTCTGCTTTCTTGATGATGAAGTTATTGAACCCACCGCATAATCCACGGTCTCCGGTCACGACAACGAGTGCAACTTTCTTAACCGGTCTGATCTTGGTTAAGGGAACATCGATATCATCGGTTTGAAGCTGTTCGTTGATGTTGTAAAGAACTTCGACTAGGGTTTCTGAGAAGGGTCGTCCGTTGACGACAGCTTCTTGAGCTCTCCTGACTTTTGCTGCAGCGACGAGCTTCATCGCTTCGGTGATCTTCTGAGTGTTTTTGACTGAATCGATACGGTCTCTGAGCTCACGAAGGGAGGATTGGATTGGAGCAACGGAGGATGATCTTGAAGGAGACGTGTTGTGGTTTGGGAGAGGAAGTGGGTTGAGAACGGATCGGAAGGACAAGGAGGAGGAGTCTGAAAGAGATGGGTTTGATGAAACCCACATTGTTGTTAGATTACTGCAAGCCATTGTTCTTGATCTTTGTTCAGGGAGAAGACAAGTTTTTGTTTTTCTTCAGACAGGGTTTTGGTTTAACCTTATCTATGTGGTTTGATTGTAAGAATGAAAAGAAAGGAAAGAACAGGAATTGAGTGGAGGGAAGAGAAGGCGATGGATGAGGTTTGAAGATAAGGTTTATTCTCGTTTGTTGATTTTGAAGTCTTGAATGTAGGACCCATTTTGTTGACGTGGCGTTGTATAAGTGGAGAATCCGAGATCTTCAAAAATGAATATTGGTGTCATATCTACTTGTTTTGTTCATCAGCCAACCAATGCTTTGTGAGGTCTCTCCCAAGAGGTAATATCTAATAACAAGTGATGGAGATTTATGTGTTTCGGTTTGATTTGTTTTAATCAGAAAAAGTTATACTTTTATGCAATTTAATCCTAGAGTTCCCATAATTTTCTGAGACTGAGACATTAGCATACTTTTACGGGTAATATTATGATGTAGAAACAATATGTTATAGAAGCATTATGATGTATAAGATGTATGTTCTAAGTAAGGTTTTCAATAAATTGATTGGTAAAACAATATCAGTATACAATTTTAAAATTAAATTAGTATATAATATATTTATTAAATAATATATATTAATAATATATTTTTATTGAAATAATGAATCTTATTGTAAATGTTTATTACTACTACTATTATTATTATTATTTTCAAAATTAAAATATTTTAATTTTAAAATTTATGTTTATAAATATATAATTTGTTTTGGATATAAACATAATTTTTTCATATTATTAAATAAAATAAATTAATTACATATATTTATATATATACAATTATCATAAATTTTTATTTATTCATATAGCAGTAAATGATATTCATTTACAAATTATCCTAAAAACTAATATGTGATATATAATTTATTTATTTCTAAAGAATATGAATACATGTATAATTATAATATATAGATATGTTTATATTTATATTTATATTATATAAATATATATTATTTTATGTTTTGTTATTAAAAATAATGAATAATATATGTAATTACATAAATTATATTTTATTTAAATTTGGAATATTATTCATAAAAATAAAATAGTTAATTTCTACCTTTATTTTAAAAAGTATAAATTTTTTTTTTGGATAGAAACATAACTTTTATATTATAAGTAAAATAAATTATATAATTATTTTTTATTTTTATATATTTCAATTGCAAATGCTCTATCAAAAACATCATATGAGAACATTGATTTAAGAACATTTTGAGAACATTATCATCTAGTAAATGTTAATTTAAATGCTTTTGTTATAAATATTGAATGGATACAATAAACATTATGTTTATGCTAATATTTTACCAATCAAGGTCTATGTAATTGGTAAGATCTCAATTTTAGTATCTGTGTTTCTCACTTTTCTGAGATAATTTAACCAGTTATTTGTACTGGTATATTACACATTTTTGGATTTGAATGAACATTTTAACTTCTAAATTATGGAAACTATGTTAAGAACATACCTTAAATATAAGACCATACTAAATTCCTTACACACACTTTTAAGGAAAATACATTACTCTTTATATGATAAGCTTCTAAATAAAATTACAAGTGGGATTGCTTGCAAGGAGCGAAGTTTCAACTCTCAAGATCAACTACTCTCACCTCGGTTTAATCAGGTCAGGTGTTAATAATCTCTTCTTCCCTGAATTGTTATTTCGGGTGAACACAAGAACAACATATGATCAACTGACCGGAATAATTTTCATTTGTGTCTATGTCCTTGTACTTCTCATCATTGTGCAAAATTCCTCGATGTCTATGCTTCCATCCTGCAAGAGAGAGGTCGTTAAAAGATTTCATAACCAGTTTAAATCTCTGATGGTGTATCAGTGTACTGTGACTAACTTACATTATTGGTATCAACTTCTGATGTAATTTGTTTGATGCTATCTTCATCTCCGACACCATACTCCTGCATTGCTATCTCCAACTCATCCCTCGTTATTCGCCTATTGTTAAAAATGATATGATAAGACAGACATACTTAACTTGATTCTATAGACAACAAGTATGATTGATTTGTCTAAAGCAACCACTGAACTTACCCGTCGTTGTCTTTGTCAAAGTGTCGGAATGCTTGGTGAACATGTTCATCTTGGTCCAGTTTGAATCTATCCAACATCGCAGAGATAAACTCGTCTATGTCGATTATTCCATCACCGTCCACATCAGCCTGAAAAGTCATCATCATGTGTTGGTTAATTCTACTGATACGAAAAAAGTAAAGAGACTGCAATAATAACTCACGGCTTCTATGAGATGCTTCACTTCGGTTTCAGAGACTTTAGAGCCAAGTGTAGTTAGCCCTCTTTTGAGTTCTTCATGAGTGACTGTGCCACTTTTATCTGTATCAATATTACTAAACGTTGTTTTAAGACCTTTGATTTCCTCTTCCGATAGATTCTTTGCCATAACCTGCAAAGATAGGAAGAGAGATCACTCATGAAACTAGTAAGATGTTTAAGAAAAATATTCGAAATACTTAGCTCTAAAGACTTTTACCTTAAGAGCTACCTTCTTGAGCTTGTTCATGTTACCAAATTGTTTCAAACGTGTTGAAACAACGCTGTCAATAGGCTTATCAGAAGCTTCTACGTCTGTGATCCAAGGATGTCCTATAAACAACAAAGAGATTAGTAAAGCTAGTTCCCGGCATTCGGATTTACGGTTTGGATTTGGGCCGGGATATACGGATTTTGGGTTATTGGGGTGGGGTGATTGGGATTCACTAAAGAACCGGTAATTGTTTGGATTGATCCGTTCGGGTCTAGTCAGATTCTAATCAGTTTTCTATTTATATTAATGAAATCTGAACTAGAACAAAATTACCCAAGCTCGGATTTGGGCAAGTTTAAACCCCAAAACCGACTAAAATCCAAAAATGTGTAAAACGCAAAAAAAAAAAAAAACTCAAAACAATTCAAATTATTTGTTTTTTTTTAAGAAAAAAAATTCGTTAATAATTATATTTCAGATATATAGTTATTTTATAATTAAATATAACAGAAAATGTATTTGAATATTTGGGTTCTCAATTTGATTCTGGTTTCGATCTTTTGGGTTTAAAAAATAGGAATCATTTGGGTTTTTGTAAATTTTGATCCGGTTTCAGTTTGTACTTTTCGATTCGGTTCGGTTTTTCGAGTTTTGGATAAAATGTCCAGGCTAGGTAAAGCATTCCAGACGGAACAAGAGCACAAAATAAAAGAAAGACTTACCAAGAACCTTTGCAGCAGTGATTCGTTTCTTGGGGTTCCTGATAAGCATCTTCTTGACAAGATCTTTGGCCGCTGAAGATATACAGGGCCATGGATGGCTCTCATAATCAATTGGAGCATTCTGAATCTCATAGAGCATCTGTTCCTCAGGTTCTACAATATACACATATAAGTTACATTTTTTCCACACCCCAAGAAGAAGAAACAAATCAAGAAAGAATTAAGTTTCTTTTACTGGTCACAAAGGGAGGTTGGCCGCATAGAAGGATGTACAAAACAACCCCTGCACTCCATATATCAGCTTCTTTCCCATAACTTCCGTGGAGTACTTCAGGAGCAACATAATAACTACTCCCAACGCGATCATTGTGTATTTCTCCTGTATTTGTAATGCATCAATCATATGAATATAAGAACCTAACTAACTAATATGGCATACATGAACATATCACAACAAAGATCACCTTCTTCTATATAGACAGCACATCTAAAGTCGATTGCTTTGAGCATAGCATTCTCATCGTTACTCGAAAACAAGAAGTTCTCAGGCTTGATATCACGATGCATCACACCCATGAAATGGCAAGCCTGCACAACATTCACAACCTGCCTGATGATTCCAATAACATCTTTCTCAGGATGCCCCTGAGAACTAGCCATCTTGTCGAATAAGCCTTTACCACCACAAAGTTCCATCACCAAGTGTACAGAGTCTTGGTCTTCGTAAACACTCTTGAACTCAACAATGTTTGGTTGTCCAGACAAATGCTTCATGATCTGGATCTCTCTCCTCACAGAGATCTCATCTTCTTTACTCTTTAGCTTCGTCTTGAGTATGGACTTGCAGGCGTAGAGCTTACCAGTAGACTTCTCCTCGCATTTGCGAGTGATGCTGAATTGCCCTTCACCGAGTTTCTCATGGAAGATGAAAAGCTTCTTGATGTCCTCGGTTGGTTTGTCAAGTATGGTTTTCTTCACTGGTAGGTGTAGGCTTTTACTGGAAAAGCAACCCATTGATCTGAGATTTAGAGTTGATATGAAGATGAAGACTTTAGGAGAGATTGTGAAAGTCTTCTCGTATGGTTGAGTAAATTATTTAGTAGACTGACATGTGGTCTTTAAATATTCGTAGTCTTTTTTCTTTTCAACGGTCTTTTTACTTTGTCGTCTTGTTAACAGTCTTTAAATATTCAGATTTATACAGTATTTTTTTTTATATATAATGTAGGTATCTCTCTTAAGGAGCTACCAATCTCGGTCTATTCTGTGATTCGTTTTGTGCTATTTGGTCTCCTACTTTTGAGTTTTTCTTTATTTTGTCTACCTTACTTGCCTCAAGTCAAGAGTGTAATAATAGCTACCAATCTCAGGTTGTGTAAAGAATGAATTGGTTATTGTGGATTGATTGATTGCAAGAAGGCATATGTAACACAAGTTTCAGTATCAACTACCTCTCACCTCGTTTTTTCCCTGGTTTAATTCTTCTTCTCCGGTTTAACCAAACCGCGAGTGATAAACAAGAGCTTATGATCAATGATGAATAAGTTTCCCTTGTGGCTGCAAGTTGCCACTTCTCATCATAGCACAAAACTCCTCATAGGATATTCTTCCGTCCTGCGCATTATTCATTACAAGATTCAGAACCGGGTAAGATGTTAAACCCGGGACAAAAGCGAAATGTGAAGTGCGATATTTACATTATTTTTATCAACTTCTGATATAATTTCTTTGGCACAAGCTTCATCTCCCATGCCATGCTCCTTCATGGCTATCTCCAATTCATCCTTGGTTATGTACCTATCATACAAACAAAGCAATATACATTGATGTTTTGACCATTCTATTTTTCTACATTTATTACAAATCTTCACTAACTTACCCACTGTTGTCTTTATCAAAGTGCAGGAACGCTTTGTGCAAATGTTCATCCCGTTCCAACCTGTGTCTATGCATTGTCGCTGTGATAAACTCTGTGTAGTCTATTGTTCCATTACCATCCACATCAGCCTGACAAAAAAAAGTATATATCCTTGTGTGTGTTTGAATTCTCTCTACAAGATCAACAAAAGAGATGGTCTATGAGTACTTACAGCTTCCATGAGTTGTTTAACTTCAGCTTCAGGGAGTTTAGAGCCAAGTCTGTTCAGCCCAGTTTTGAGTTCTTCATAAGTGATTGACCCGCTTTTGTCGGTATCCAAACTCTCAAACATGGTTTTAAGACTTTTGATTTCCTCTTCTGATAGACCCTCTGCTATAACCTGCAAACCAAACACACAAATCACATTCTGAGTTTTCAGGCAATGTGAGATGGCAAAAGAAAACAGGGGAGATGCAGAATTGATGATGAAATAGACTTTAGCTACTTTCTTATACCTTAAGAGCTAGCTTCTTAAGCTTGTTCATAGCTCGGAATTGCTTCAAACGGGACAGAACAACACCATCAATAGGCTTATCCGAAGCTTCGCTCAGGATCCAACGATGTTCTATAAACCACAACAACATTTCAGACAGAACAAAATAAGGACATTAACAATCTTACAGTGTCATTCTAAGGCATAAGCAATGGACTAAAAGCTCATTCTGGACTCTTGTAAGAAGTACACAACACCCAACAAACACTAACATATCATGCTTTCTAACATCACAAACATAGAGGCTTACCAAGAACCTTTGCAGCAGTGATTCGTTCCTTCTGGTTTTTGTTGAGCATCTGCTTGATAAGGTATTTTGCACCCGTAGATATATTAGGCCAAGGTTGGCTATCAAAATCAATTCTTCCTTCCTTAATCTCATCATCTACAATATAACAAAACAAACAATCACAGATTAAACCACCCCAAGAAAAAAAGAAGAACAAATCTAAGTCTTTAGTTATATCTTTAAGCTCCTTTACCATTTCCAAATGGAGGGCTGCCACTGAGAAGGATGTACAATATAACACCTGCACTCCAAATGTCTATTTCTTTCCCATAGCTTTCCCCTCTTAACACTTCAGGAGCAATGTAGTAATCACTGCCCACTTTCTCCTTCAATTCCACTCCTGTACTTGTTGAAAATACCAATCTAAGTATCAAACTATCTAAAAAGAGCATATATCCAAAATACAATCAAAACCTAAACCTCAATGCATTGTAAAAGTAGCAACTTTTGCAAATATAAACCTTCTTTGAGGTAAACAGAACAACCAAAGTCGATGGCTTTGAGCTCAGCACTCTCTTCATCATCACTAGAGAACAAGAAGTTCTCTGGCTTGAGATCCCTATGAACCACATTCATTGAATGACAAATCTGGACAGCGTTCATAATCGACTTGAAGATCCCAGCAGCATCTTTCTCCGAGTAATAGCTATGAGACTTGACCAAAGCATCAATCCTGTCGAATAACTCACCACCACGACAAAGCTCCATCACGATGTGTACGAATTTCTTGTCCTCGTAAGACCCATGAAACTGTACGATGTTGGAAACTCCTGAAAGCTCTTTCATTATCTCAATCTCTGTCTTCACGGCTTCTTTGTCTTCTTGGCTCGTTAGCTTCCTCTTGGGTATGGATTTGCAGGCGAAGCTGTGGCCTGTGGAGATTTCTTGGCACATGTAAGTTGTGGCGAAACCACCTTTGCCTAGTTCTTTACCGAGTTTGTAAAGCTTGTTGAACTCTACTAATGGCTTCCCCAGTATTGTCCCTGACTCTCGTTCACTGACTAGATCCGATGGTGGTAGGTTTTTACTGCCGCAACAACCCATTAGCGTTTGAATGGGGATCGTCCGAGATTTTATGTTTCTTGGGTTTTGAAATGAAGAAAGGTTTGAAAGACTTTTGATGATGTTCGGACATGTCTTTGGTCTTTGTTTTTGTTTCTTTTATAATTATTATTTTTTTTTTTTTGTAACAGTTTCTTTTATTATTCTTTTATCAGCTTTATAGTCTTTGTCATTTTCTGTTAGAATTTTTTGTTTACTGATACAGTTTTCGGAGATTCTTAGCTTATAATTGAGTATTTACTTACAAAGTAAAGAAAGAATCACTCTTTTTTTAAAAGAATTTAATTGATATTTTTACATGATCAATTTTACAGAATTTAAAAGAAAGGGATTAAGGAGATTCTGAGGACATGCTCATCATCTCAAACTCAGTTTTCAAGAGAAGAATAAACTGACACTATTTCTTCTGAATGCCTTTGAGAAAGTAAACAAAGGACGATGAGGGCTTCTCATCATCGCACATAAATTCCTCAAATTCGAGTCCCATTCCATATTCCTTCATCGCATTTTCCAACTCATCCCTATTTCCTAGTTATGTGTGTGTTGTTTAACCCAAGTTAATACCATTAGTGAGTGCTTCATAATAGAATCTTGATTCTCTTGACACACGAAATGGTCGATGGAGATTGATTCGTAAATTGAAAAATGGAAGAAACTTACCAGCCGTTGTCTTTATCAAACTGTTGAATTGCTTTGTATCCATGTTCATCTGGATCCAGTTTGTATCTATACATCGTCGTTGCAGAGATAGAGTCGAAGTAGTGGATCGTTCCATTACCATCCACATCAAATTTGGAAGGACCGCTGAAGTTAACTCACAGTTTAGGTGAGTTCAGACCCAAGCCTAGTTAGCAGAGTCATGCTTGAAAAATATTAGTCTAGAATTAAAAAAATGTCGGCCCATTATCTTCAAAATTCAAAAAAGTGGCTAGGTAAATTTTGTGGAATATTTGGCTCCGTAACATTTATTTTGTAAATTTTTAAATTAAATATATTTTTCTATTTTATAAATCAACCTACATTAAATTATAATATATATTTTTATACTATTATTCATGTTTCCAAACAATATATATATTTTTTTATACTACTATCCACGTTTCGAAACAATAAAATATACTCATTTCTTTATACTACTATCCATGTTTCCAAACAACACTAAAATTAATCTTATGTCCAAACAATACAAAATATGAAATCTCACTCTTTTTAATAATTTCTCACAATTTTCTTCAAATTACTTAGATAAAAATAAAAATTCAAATAGTATATAGAACTACAAAAATAAACTTATACATGTTTAAATGTTACATATCAGTTTTCCATCGGTTCAATCGGTTAGTCTCGGTTTTTAGGGATTTTTTAGATATAAATATTTTTAAAAATACAAATTGAATCAGATCACCAATTTAACCGCGGGTCGGGTTGAATTTAAAAATACTGATTTAAATACAAAAATATTTTAAATACATAAATTCTTTCAAATTACCAAAACATTTGTTAAGTTATTTATGAAATTTTTCATTATAAAATATTATGCGCTTACAAAGTTAAGACCAAAAAGTTAAGTTTAAATTTGACATAACCTATAAAATAAAAGTCAAGGCCAAAAATTCTAAAAATCAAAAGTAACTAAACTCTCAACTTTTTTTTAACACAAACAGTTAGATTTGAATTTGATTTTGTACTTCAAACAAACATACAAAATTAGTGTTTTCATTGCATGGTTGCATCTACATAATACATTACTTGACACTATTAATACAAAGACAATTTTGATATTGTTCTTTAAACATAAAATAAAATTGGACAAAATCGAAACTATATAAAACTAAATTATATAGAATACATCCAAAAAAATAAAATCCGTGCAGGTGTGCGGATCATGATCTAGTATTAATCAAAATCCTAAAGCGTTACAATATGTTTTCGTAGTCACGTGTCATAACCAAGACGATTCTAAGAATTCTTATAAAAATATTTTGGTTCATATAATTATATATTATACTTTGTCTTAAACTAACTATCAAATTAGTAAGTAGTGTAAACAAGAATATTTTTTATTTAAAATAAAATGTACATAATTACCTAATATGATTAATATATATATGAAAATTAATGATTATGAGTAATACAATTTGATAACAATTTTTGTAACCTTTCTCTTTTGTGTTTAATTTTATATTATTAAAAAGAAATTAAACAATCACATTAAGCATAAAATAATAACAAAATCTATTTTTTCCTATACGCTATATTTAGAATTTTGTAAAAACGATTATAAGTTTAAAATGGTAAAATTCTCACATCAAATTTTTTTGATTAATGGTTTAATTGTTTTGTTAAAGCAAGATACAAACGATTATCAATCATATGAATATAAAGTCTCATTAATAGATATTCATCTTTATATATATATATATATATATAAGTTAATATCATTTAAATTAAATTATATATTATATAAATATATTAATTTAAAAATTTGCAGTAAAAATTTATTGAAATCTTAATATTTTAATTTTGAAATTTATATTGGAACAATCTCACATAATTTTTTTGTGATTAACGGTTTAAATTTGTGTTAGAGCAAAATATACAAATTTTAATAAATCATATGAGTAGGAAGTGGCAATAATAAATATATATTAAAATTTATTTTATATATCTATGTCACTATCAATAACGTTTAATATATACCATATACAATAAATAAAATGGTTGTTTTGATTTAATTAACAAAAACATGATTGTAAATCAACAAAATGGATTTTGTTTTAATTTATGTGCCTACTCTAATGTATATACTTTTATGTATACAAATTAATGTTTAAATAGGTAGTTTCTGCTACGTTGCGACCGGACCATCCCGACGGTCGATGTAAATACAAATCCATACATTCACTTTTATTCTTCGATACAATCTCTTGAATTCCACAATTGAACTACCACTCGTTCCTTATCAATCAAAGTTATCATTCAGACTTTACGATAAAAATCGCGGAAAGCTTGTTTTATCGAAAAAAACCGTAAAAACATTTCGAGTCGAAATACGGCCCAAAGAGGCCTAGAACGTAACTAGAAGCCCACTTATGGTTTTATTTAAAAAGACCATATATCATGTGGCGGTTTATCCTTGGCCCGCAAGAGAAGATAAATGTCAAGTTCCACGGATAAATGTCAAAATTCCGAAGATAATCATGAAGATCGGGAAAAATGGAAAATCTCCATTTTTGGGCTATGACGGCTTGGGGGGCGGGAGTGGAAAGCATAAAACGACCTTGGAGAGAGTATTTAAGAAGTTCTAGGCGAGAGATGAAAAGACAGAGCAAATTTATCACTTAGAGAATTTAGGAAATTTTTCGTTTTTGTTATTCGAGTTGCGTCTCAATTAGGGTTTCCACAGTATTTGGTTGCTATAATTTGGAAATCGCCATCAGCTCTTGTATCCAAGGCTCCTAACTCGTTGTAACGCTCATACGCAAAATTGGAATAAGACTTCTTTTTACTCTCTTTTTAATTCGTATTCATATTATCGTCTTTTTACTTCTTGTTATTGATTGCTTAGAGTGGTTCAACAGATAACCGGGACCTTTGAGAAACTAGGGTTTACCCTACATTCCTAATTCAACAGAAATCGACAATGCAAATTTTGGTTCCCACACGAACCTAAATGGATATCCGATAGCATCTGAAACATTCAAAATCTCAAAAATAACTTGTACCAAACATGATTTCAAATAATATATATCCAAATTCCTTTAAGATATTATTGAACATCTAAAATAATTATTTTTTATATGAAAGTTGATGGTTGTAGGTGGTGGTTGAAGCATGACGTTTTTAGATTTTTGCTTTTTCCACTGAATAATGTTCTCATTTCATGAGAACTTGGTTTTCGTTTTTATGTCTTCATTTATTTGGTTTTCTTTCTATCAGTAACTATATTTACCTTTCGTTTGATTTTGAATGATTATATTTGATGTTATTTTCTTATTTATTTAAAATCAATTTTACTTATGTATTGATTACAAGATACATATAAATCATGTACTTTAAATTCGAATAATCGATTTTCATATGTTTTGCTACAAATTAAGTATAAATTGGGTACTTTTAAACCAAAGAACCGATTGGGACATGAAACCGAAAGTACAATGGGTTATACCAGTTCTTTGAAATTTACTAACCCCGACCCAAATCCGATAGAACCCTAACCGATCCTGAACCGAACTTTCATATAATTTGAATGGGGTTAATTTTGATAAATCCGAAAAATTGAAATCCGATTGGACCAAACCGAAGCCCGATTGGGACTCTGAATGCCATGCCTAGTTTAGATAGTTTCACTAATTCTAAATTAGATTTATTAATAATTTAAATATTCTGACTTTTTGTCAATTTTTAGGTTTCAAAATACTTTTTGGGACAATTTTAGATATTGGTTACAATCTCATCCAAACCAAACCCGGAAGGAATCTTACCGAATCCGTTCTGTTAATTAGTAAAAACCGAATGAGAATGAAGAGCATAATATTGAAAATTCTGAAAATCCGAATCAATCGAACCGAAACCAACGGACCCTCGAACGCCCATGCATATGATATATTAAAGAGACAAAAAATTGTATTGGTCATTTTACATTCGATAAATATTGTAGTGTTGCAAAATGTTGAAACCGAAAAAACTATAGTATAAAATATTCATCTCGTGCATGCGCACAGTATCATCTTGTATGACCTCGAAGCAAATGTTTTATGTGCTTCTATCAAGGCACAGCCATGCTAGTTAGCCATTTCAATTCTTCATAATAGTTTGTATATATATTCGAAAACATGATTTAAAGACCTTTGATAACCGAAGTTCAGACGCCAATATATATATGAGATGTTTAAAATGATTGCAGAACATAAGAGATGACAAGAAAAAACGATATTTTCAAGAAAATTTGAGCTACATCTTTAAGCTTATTCATAACTCGGAACTAACACCATTTGTGTATTCTTATATAAGTAAATTTGGCTCCGGTTCATAATAAGTTTATCCATCTACGAACAAAATAATAAGGAACAGCCATATTATAAAACAAAAGCATATTTTCTAACATTTTCTTTGACTCATCTCAAACCCTACTGTAAAAATTACTGCAAAATAGAGTAAAAAATGTAGTTATGAACAAACAAACTGCATTACTCTATATATGGAGTAATACAGTTTTGTTTGTTCATGACTGCATTTTCTTACTCCATTTTGCAGTAACTTTTGCAGTAGGGTTGGAGATGCTTTAACTTAATCCCAACCTAAGTATCTTGAATACACGTCATCCGTGCGATGTTTTAACTAGAGACTACATCAATCACTTCTTGTTAATATTCACTACAAACAATCCTCTTATATATTAATTGAGAAGTCACTTAATTAGTTTTTACTAATGTGTCAATCACAAGAAAACTCTCCAATTAATTGTTTTAATCTGATTGTTAATGATTTTTTTATTGTATTTTTGATTTATTTAATTTTGTTTAAATAACTAAATTAAGAACTAACTTACATTATAACCAAACAAATCACATTTATCAATAATGATTATTACCAATATGTATTTAAGAAAATTGTGTCATCAATGCTAGAATTTTTGTCATAATATCTTGTGCATTTAATAAAATAAATTTTTTACGAAAAGAGATTTTAAAACTTATCCATGAGTTTTATAGAAGATAATAAATATGTAATTAGTGGTATTACATATTTATTATAAAGATCATAATATAAAAAATTATAAATAATCTAGGTTAATATTTAAGATTTTCTATTAACAAATCTACAAATTCAGTATTTACTGTAAACATGAGTAACTTATTTCACGTTTTAAATAAAATTGTTTTAAGGAAATGAGATTTAAAAATATCCTTGTATGTTATATAAATAATTAAAACAAAATCATTTTCATTAGTTTTATATGATATAAAAAATATGTTATGTATAATTTAATTTTAAAGTAAATTTCAAAAAAAAAGATATAAAAAAACATTAAAGTTACATTTTTAACAACAAACCTGTAAAAGCTATATTGTAGAAACGGATAAATTACAACTGAGTGCTATGTCGGGTAGGGTAGGATACTTGATTACTCAGTTTGTAAATGTAGCTGAATCACAATGTGGTGTAAATCATATAAACCTAAATTTACACCAAAAAAAGTTGTTATTGAGTTAAAAAAATCATATATTGCTGGTTGTATGTCATATAAACTCAGAATAGACACGTGTCTAGTGTCAACGGGGTGCAGGACGAGAATGAGTAATGTGGGGATTGGCACGTGAGTGAGCCTGGTTGGTGATTGCAACATGAGTGAGCTTGCGTGGTAGGTGGTGTACTAATAGACTAAATTATTGAAACTCAAGAAAAAGACATCGAGTGTGACCGGCAACTAATAGACTAATCAGTAGTAAGAAAAGTAGAATAACGAGGATTAAATGTTGGGAAATTTGCCAAAAGAGAACAAAAAAACAACTATGGTTATAAAATCAAATTTTGTCAATTTTAGATTTTCATTTTTGTTTTTGTATACAAAAATTCATAATAATAAATTTGCAAGGCAAAAAATTGAAGAAAAATATTAAATATGAAATAGATAAGCATGTGAATATATGAAAAATATTTTTAGATTCAAAAAATGTTTAGAATAATAATTTCAAAAAGTTAAGGTAAATAGATTAGTAAATCAGATCTACCATCTATGGTTGTTCAGAGCGTGCAATTTACTAACAACAAATTGATCTATGAAATATAGAATGTGTAATACACCAAAAACATTTACATCTATGAAAGAAGAATATGATATCTTCCATTCCTTCTTCGTTCTGAAGTTTTAGTAGAACATAACACATATGAAAGATTCACGCGTATACCTTGACATAACATATTTTTTGAATTTTTATATTTTATCTGGGCCCGTGGGATTAGCATATCTACTAGTTAAGCTATTTGGTAAATTTGGTAGAATGTATCTTCTACCAACGTTTTTTTGGACAACTATCCGAAAATCTAGCAAAATCTAAACAATAATAGCTAGTAAATAATCTCTAAATATTTTTATTTCTTTTTTTGCCTTGAACGTGGGTCTTCTTATTTTTCCCATCGTGAACAAAACTTCTTCTTATTCTTCTAGTTTTTCCACTCCCAAACTATTATATATCTATCAAATGAAGATGCACATCTATACTACTTGTAGTTCATGGAAACCGTTCGTAAGAAATGGATGGTGATTTGTTGTTGATGAGGAAAAGAAGGTAGATTACAAATTGTGGACACAAGTTTAATTTTTGATAGCCTAAAGTAGATGGTGTGTGAAGACTTTGGAATTGATATAAACATGGTCAATATCGAGCTGAGTTACTTACCTTCGGATTTGATGAATAGCATCATCTCAGCACCTGTTTTCATAACCAATGATAGGCAACTCAAAAACTTTCTTACATATCTGAAGATCAGAGCTTCGACGCGATTATGTGTGTGAGTTCGATATAGGGTTGAGACAAGGAATATCAACATCGAATTTAACTTGAATGAAGAAGCCGCTACTGAGTCGTCTAAGAGAGAGGAAGAGCATGTGGCACATGCTATTGATGGTGAAACCATGGTTGAAGAAGAAGATGATAAGCTAGAGGAAAATGATGACCAAGACATGATCAGTGTAAAGCCTGTCCATTTTTCTTTGGTTGATGTTGTGAAGAGAGGTTAACATTTTACTAGCAAACTGACTTTGAAGGCGACACTAGAAATCTGCGTAGTGAAACACAATTTCGACTACAAGCTTGCCAAATCAGATAAAAAAAGTTTGATACATTCGTTGTGCAGATAATGATTACAGCTGGCGTGTTCGTGCAGAAGGATTAACAGGATTTTCATATTTTATTATCAGAAAGTATGTACCTGATCATACATGTGCTCCATCATCAATGAACTACTTTGTCCGCATAGCTTCAGCAAAAACAGATGGTTCCCTCGTAATGCACAAGTATGAAAGCGTTAAGGAAGGAAGGAAACCTAATGACATCATCAGCTATATCGTTCTGAGCTTGGAGTTGAGGTATCCTACTCTTTAGCATGGGATGCTCGTGAGTATGCAATAGACATAGTGAGAGGTATTCCCGAGCAAGGTTATGCAAAAATTCCCAAATATATGCACATGATGAAAGAAGCTAATCCAAGAACACACACGACTTATGTAACCGATACCAATGGGAGATTCAAATTCCTCTTCATCTCATATGGCCAGTTTGTTCGCGGTTTTCATGCTGCCATTCGGAAAGTTATTATTTTGGATGATACTTTTTTTGAAAAGCAAATACAAAGGAGTATTATTGGTTGCTACTGCTTTAGATGGAAACTCAAATCTGTATCCTATTTCATTTGGAGTTGTCGACTCAGAGAATCATCGCTCATGAGACTGGTTTATGAGACAAAAGTTGTCATTGCTGATGATCACATTTTAACTTTTCTCTCTAATAGGAACCTCTCAATCGCAAAAGCTCTTGTGGAAGTGTATCCGTAATCTCATCATGGAATTTGCATTCACCACTTGATCAACAATGTTGTAACAAGTTACAAGGTGAAAGGCCTCGCTGGTTTGGTTGCAAAGGCTTCTAAAGCTTATCGATGATTTTCAGAAGATTTGCAGTGCTATTTGGTCCATTGATCCTCTAATAGGAAACTACCTAATGGAAGCTGATGTGAGAAAGTGGACGCGTTGTGGTTTTACGGGTTACATGTATGATATTAGGATCACTAACCCGGCTGAATCCATAAATGATGCTTTTTCGTTCGCCAAGAGAGTTTCCGGTTATACCTTTGTTGGACAGCATAAGGGAGATGATGACTCGATGGTTTTTCAGCATAGAACTTTAAGTTCTAAGCATCCGCTGCCACTGACCATTGCTGTGGAGAAGAAGATTGACCGGAGGATTGAGAAGGGTAAGAAGTTTAGGGTGTTCCCAATTAGAGAGGAAATGTTTTTGGTTGACTTGGCCAGACGCACATGTAGTTGTGGGAAACTCGATTTGATGAAAATCCCATGCAAGCACACTATAAAAGCAGGTTTCAGTGTAGGGATACAAGCATGGAACTCGGTCTATGAAGAAAGTATAAATCCTATAAGTGTCCCAGAAGATGCATGGAGTGTCCCATCTGACGTCGTCGAGTCAACAGTCCTTCCTCCAGAGACTACACAAGCTGCAGGTAGAAGAAGAAAACGCAGATACATGACGGTTGAAGACAAGATCCATTCATCACAAGGAACCCAAGGCTCTAAACGTCGCAAATGCAGTCGATGTGGTATTGAAGGTCACAACATGTCAAGATGCATTAGAGCGATATAGGACTTCGGTCCTTTCATGTTGTTTTATGCAAGTTATCTTTCATGTTGAACTCAGTTCTTTCATTTAGACCTCTCTTTTTGTTTTTCATGAATGTTTTTTAGGCATAGACCTCTCTTTTTGTTTTTCTCGACTGCAGTTTTATGCAAGTTTGGCTTTCTGCAAGTTATATTTCATATTTATCATTTGTTTCATGTTGATTTTAACAATGTTTTGATTTATCTTGAATTCAGATGTGTTTGACACTTGTCAATAAAACTGGAAATCCAAATTCTTATTCTTATTTAACGTAGATAGAATTAGAAAAACATACAAAATATCAATCAAATTTGTAACAAAGACATAAAATACTGAGAATGGATCGTACACAACCAACATTTCACAAGGCTTTATGCTTCATAACTTCTTCTTCCACCATCTTCAACAAAACACGTAGATCTTCAATATCTTCTGCCATGATTGCTTGATGGTCATTCATCTTTTGAATCTCTTTAAACAGAGTCTCATCTACCCACTTAAAAGATGTTGTTCTTCCTTTCTCTGATTCGAAACAGAAAACAACATAAGTTTGAACATACACAAATGATAAGTAATGATATATCACACTTACTTGTAAGTGACAATCCCCCTCCCACACTAGCATCTGCGAGGGGATTTCTCCGATGTTGTCCAAATTGGGGGAAGCACTCGCTTGCGGCTAGATGATATATGTAAGTTTCTGGAAAATACGGCAGAGCAGGGGAAGCCTAAATATTTGTTTTCAGCCACATGAAACAAAGATTCTCTTTAGTTCAGTGGAAAACAATATGGCAAAACATTCATTAGTTCATGATTTCGAACCCCTCTTGTAACATCTATTTTTTTCTTTTTCTTTAGTTGGGACGGGTTTAGGGTTTGACTATTTAAAACACTAATATCTTCGAGTGATTGGTATTGTTTAGGGTATGGTTTATTTGATCTCGTCTATGGCTTTAGGGTTGATAAGATCATGATGACAAGAAACAATATACCAAATTATACATAATTTGTAACTGAAATATATGTAACTAACAAAATTAGGGTATAGTTTAGTGATTGGTATTGTTTAGGGTATGGTTTATTTGTTGATTTCATATAGGGTATAATTTTTGCAATGGTTTTGTTTAATGTCGGGTTTACTTGTTGGTATAAGAGTTTAACAAAATAACATAGTCAAATAACAGAGTTTCAATAACCTGCTTCCTAAACAACTTCTAATTGATCCAACTTCATCTAATAACTTCTTTCCTAAACAACTACTACTTGAAAGAGCTTCATCCATTATACACTGGAGGACTTCAAAAAGTTTTTTTGAGGAATGAACTGTGACATTCTTAAAATAAGCTTAGGATCATTAGCTGCCTCCCATATGTCATAAGCAATCTTCAGCCGGGTTTCAAGAATGTTACCGTCATTCACCAATGATAAGTCTAACCCTAGAAGATGGCATTCAATGTGCTCCAATGCATAGACTCCACAATCAGTATGATTGTTGTTTAGCGAAGGCATTGGGGCGTAGCTAACATCATATGCTTTGACAGTGTGTAGCTTACTATTTGAAGACTGCACAACTTTAACAATTCTAGGGATGAGAACGGCAAATGGCTCCACTTTGCTCTTGTATTTGAGTTCCTCACAGTCAAAGACCTCTATAGAACGAATGACGAAGTTGACGCACATAGAGATCCAGTGGGCATTGCCCACATTGAGAGGTATATACATGCGATCAATATCAAGATCCCACGTTAGTCTTGTTCATCCGTGTGCTGGAAGTTCACCAATGCCGTATTCATGCAGTACTCCACTTACTTTGAAAATTTTTCTGTCCTTCTTAAACTCTAAGTAAGAGGTATTTATTTGATTACTGGATATGCAGCTCATGAATGCTACTTTCTTTATGTCTCATCTTTGCAATGAAGTCCTCTCACGGAAGCCGTATAACATAGTATCAATTTCCTGCAAAATTTCAAAAAGAGTGTCACTTGAGCACACAGAGGGTCCAATTTCAACATGTAAGGTCAAAGCAAAACTCACGAAATTCTTCAGCCACACTTTTGGTCCTATTACACGTGATATTAGCTCAGGTGAACACACTGAAGGTCCAGTCTTGAGATGCCTAGTCCAGTCTTGAGATGCCTGCGATACAAAATTTAATTAAATTAAAATGTGATAGAGGTGAAAATATTGAGAAAAAGCATAAATTTACGTATTACTTGAGGTCCAAGCAATCAGTCTATCCCATGAATTCTTAGGGACAAACACTAAAAAGTAATCGTCATCATCCACCCGGTCTTCAGGCAGTTCCATATCTTTGAGTGTAGGTAGTCGTCAATCCATATGCTTAAATGAAGACTTTGGAGTCACCCATTCATCAGGTTCTTCATCATTGAATTTTTGTGAGGAATGAAAATCTTGAACATTTGATGCCTGAGATAAGTGCTCCCAAGCCGCTTTAAAGACTCTTGCGTCACTGTTTGTTTTTTATTTTTTGATGATTGTGACAAATTCTTCAAAAAAAACCATCAGATCATCATTTTGTTCATCCTGTTTGTAAAACAAAAACACAACATTAATATTTAAGTTTTACTAAAGAGTCAACTTACAAGCTGATATATCACATAGCAAAATACAAACACTACATTAGAGGCAAAACACATAACAACTTACAACAAAAGAGAGAGATCATTCCCACATAGTACAAAGCCTCATTTGTTTGTTACCTTGGCCGAGGCTGCGACGAACCATAGGAGGATCCAAACTCTCAGCTGCCTTGGCTTTGACTTTTACCTTTGCTGCTGGAGAGCCCGGAGACTGAGATGATTGAGATGCTTTTGCTTGATTTTTTTCCAATTGTTGCTGAAGGACACGGAATCTCATCACTTTCTTTGTGTTTTTCCCACTGTATTTGAAGGACCGGTAAACTGAGACACTTTCTCATTTAGTTGAACTATCTCCTTGTCAACCTTTTCAAATGCTCTTGTATGTCCTTCTGCATCACCTCCTTTAAAGAATTGAAAGAAGAGGTAAACAAATCTTGAATAAAGCTCTTCATTTCACCTGATATGCCAGTGGTATGTTCAGCCACCCGTTGACAAAGCAGTTATTTCTTTCGAGACTCGGAGCCAGGATCTTTTATGTTACGCTTGCCCCTTCTTTTAACAACAACCGGTTCCTCCATATGTGGTTCTGAGACATCATCGACTTGTACATCACCTTCTTTGACATCATCTACTTCAACAATCAAATTTTGAGGTAAAACATCCACTTCCCAATTGAATTTCGTCCAATCTTCTTTCCTCTAAATCAGATAATAATATTACAAACTCTTTTATCATTCTTTTCATATCCCCTTCATGAACTATTCACTAGCAACCATATCGACGTTCCCAGTAGAAAATATAAATGGGAACACCACTCCCTGAGAAGAACAAACCCCAAACAATAAACAATTTTGACTTGATAATTTAAATGAATATAATTAAAAGAACAAAAATTACCTTATCAAAATGGGACTCTAAGCTAATGATATCTTGTTAGGATACTTTTCCACTTCTTTTCCAGTTCCGCACCTTTTCGGTCACAGTTTCATTGACCTTTT
This sequence comes from Eruca vesicaria subsp. sativa, assembly GCA_932364175.1. Lineage (NCBI taxonomy): Eukaryota > Viridiplantae > Streptophyta > Magnoliopsida > Brassicales > Brassicaceae > Eruca > Eruca vesicaria. Next base: position 54,103 of record CAKOAT010128488.1, on the reverse strand, counting down.
TACCCACCATAGTACCAATGTATGGGATTGCCTCCATAATCCAAATCTGAAATGCATACGAGAAGCCATCCAGCACGTAACTGTTCTTCAGATGCAAGTCAGCCCTTGCTTTAAGTATTGATGCAACCAGTTCATCATAGGCGTGAAGACCCCAAGGATACATCCTCATTTTGTCAAAATCCATCACCAAACGGATGTATTCTTGAGGGATATGAACTCTCTCATCCTTTGCAATGACGAATCCATGTATTAGACACAAATACACTAGCCTCAGCCTGTCCACGTACGTCCACTTGTTACAAACTTTAAGGAGGTCTTTCTTTATACCAAGTAGGTTGATCTTCTCATTTTGCTTCAGCGCTTTGCTCCAGAACCTCTTATCATTCTTTGAACTATCAAAATCTATATCGGGTTCTTCTTTGTACTTGAGTCCAGTCAAAACAAAAAAAAAACTCTTGCATTGAAAATATGAGAGGTCTCCTTGCAAATAGAAACCATAACTCGTGAAGCTTAGAAACATTTAGCTGCTTGCATATGAAGCTGTGAACAATCTTAACTCGCTAGCAACCAAAAATACAACTAAAAGTATCACAATTATAACTGGATACTACATACAAACTCAATTCTAACCAAAAATATAACTCAAAGAATCACAAAATACCCCACATATAACCACAACCAACTCAAACACAAAATACAATCAAATAAAAATAATTCAAAATGCAGTAACTAGATGTGGTTTATAGGACGAGCAAATGAATAAAAAAGTCTCCTCATCTGTTCTTGAACTTTAAAACATTATGAGATTCTTTTGTCAAATAGAAATAAAGGAACAAGAACATCGTCACTTTTATTATCTATAAACCAGAAAAAGGTATATTATGCATCCAAAACTACATACAAACCCGATGGAGAACCAAAAAAATACTTCAAATCCCTAGAAAATTACTGTCTATTAGGCAATAAAAAGTACATACAAAGTCGATTCCATTCAAAATATAACTCAAAACAGGACATAAACCCGATAAAGAACCAAAAATTATAGTTCTAAGTACAATATATAACTCACAATCAACTCATCCGCAAACTCCATTCAAAACCAAGGTGAGTTAATTTGTGTGTTTAAAAAAATTGAATGTCTTTACATGAACAAAAACGACAAAAAAAAAAATAGAAAAGGGATTTCGAAATCCCTAACCTTCAATTTTGGGAAGCAAGATGTTGGAAGAGAAAATGAAGAACTACAGTCCCCCACCGTCGATTATCACCAAGAAGAAACCTTGTCTCTATCTTGAAAAACTCCGATTGTAATCGGCGAAAATTACAAAGTGATTGTAATAACATAGTTTAAAGAGGAGAGACGGAAGGAAATGGATGAAAGGGAGTGTTTCTCTGACGATTTCAAGCTCTCCGACGAACTAAGATGTGTCGGAGAAAGAAGTCATCGATGGCTGCGGCTTCTCTTTCGCCACTTCGATGTCAGAAACGAAGGTTAGATATTTTACTTCCCCTTTTTATTAATTTTACCTAATAAACGATAAAAATCTAATATAATTATTTTTCTAATCAGCCTAAATTATAATTGTACGTAATTAGTGAGGACTAAATGGGATTTGCATTAATATTTATACTATAGGGACAAGATTCTTTTATTTCATTCTAAGGGGACAATAGTTGTGTTTTTTGTTCTATTTTGGCAAATTTCCCTTGCATGTTTAGGGTAAATAAATATTTTTTTTAAAGCGAAGAATATAAAACTAGCGAAACTAATTTCTCCTCAATACCTAGAAAGAAAGATTGTGACCGAAAAAATAAGACTAAATAAAAATAAAGTAAAAAGTGAAAATGAGAAGAAAAAAAAGAGAGAATAATTTAGAGTAAGAGCATCTCCAACTCCACTCCAAACTCTATTTTGCAGTAAAATCATCTCTAACCCCACTCCAAAATGAAGTAATAGACATGATTACTCCAAATATGGAGTTGAACTTTATTTATTTATAAAATGGTCTTCAACATTTAAATATTTTCAATTTTAATAAAATATTATTATAAATAAATAGGTTAATATTATTTTACTATATATATATATATATAAATACTATTGCTATTATTTAATCATATCAGTAGCAATCTAATGAACTATTTTATGCAACAAAATATATATAATATAAATCATAAAAGATCAGACATATAAAAAATAAAAGATAAGCATACAAAAGAAATAACATAAAAAAGAAACTTAACTCTTCATTAGCTCTCTATTCCGCTATCTCCTTAGGCCGCACCAGATGAAGTTCTGACCATCTGTCAGAGAAAAAATAACGAATGGCTTCTTGTTTCAGACGGCGAATCCATTAAACTCGATCAACCATTAACAAGTAATCCCTCTGTTATAAAAATCGGCCGCCTAGCCGTCTAGGCGCTAGGCGATCATCTTCCGCCCCGATTTATGCCAAATCGCCGTAGAAAATCGGTCATCCGATTTTAACCCGCCTAGACGGCTGCCTAATCAGTTTTTTTTTAATAATACTTTTATCTATTTATTTGTTTTAAAATTTAATAAATTATAATTTTGATGAAATTATATCATATTAACTTTTTATATTCTATTTGTGTGTGTTTATAAGGTTCTAAACATGAAAATGTATTAATGTTATACACGATTAAAGATTAATATATCTTATTTCATTTAAATAGTCTAAAAATTCTACCCCGTATAATTGCCGCTTAATCCCCAATTTTCTCTCTAGGCGCTAGGCCCAATCGAGCCGCCCAACTAGCGCCTAGCGCATTCTCGAACATGGAGTAATCCTAATGTGGGTGGATTTGGTTAAGGGGATGCGGAAATAGTACTTCAAGATCCATTACGTGTCCAAGGCCTTTTGTTCTACTTAGGATCGGTTGTTTTGGCACAAATCTTTTTGATTCTTAAAAAGAAACAGTTTGAGAAGGTTCAATTATCCGAAATGAATTTTTAGATATGTCTATTTAGCTTAATCAAATTCGTAAAAAAGAAAGAACCAAAAAAATTATCAAAAGCCTTTTTGCCTCTCTTTAGGCTTTCGATTCCTTTTCGACCAGGTGTCAGGAATTACTTGTCTGATAGTCCTAATCCTAGTATGTATATTAAGAAGAATTCGCTTTACCCCCATTTTCTTTATTTTTCAATACAAATAAAATGGGAGGGGGTGTGATGTAACTCTGTCGTTAGTGACCAATTGAAATTGATAGAATGTATCAATAATCAAGAGTTTTTGTAATTAGAATAGAAAATTTTGACTAGATACTAAAAAAAGATGAGGAAAGCAAGCGCAGAAAAAAAGAATTATAAATTGACGAAATAACAAATTTTAGGGATTATAGGGAGTATAGTCTGTCTTGCGAGTCTTCGACACAAGAAAAGGATGTCTAAAATTCCTTATCATGTGTCAATCTTCGTTCTTAATTGCATTCGTTAAACAATTTTATTCTTAATTTACATATATATTACAGTTTCTATATATATAACGTTTTAATATATCTATATTAATAGTTACTTTTATGTATTTTTATTTATTTTTATTTCAGTTTTGATGAAATACTAAATAGATAAAAAATAAGAATTTTTTTTTATTAGTATAGACCAAATTTTAATGATAGATATAATGATAAAAAAATAGTGTGTCAGCCGGGAAAGCAGAAAAAGAAAATTAAGTGATTCCCCCCTTTTATTCTATCTTTGAAAGGTTAATAATAAATACTATATGTTCGTGACCTACTAATATAATTAAGTTCATTTTTCAAAAACACGATAAAAATTGTCTGATTATTAGCAGTTCAATGGAACCATCTCGAATCAGACAAAGAAGGAAGAGTTGGACCCCGTTGAATTCTTATGTTTTCACGTCTATAACTCAGTTCATCCAATTTCTACAGGGATGAACCTAATCGTGAATATGAACCATAAAAGAAAATACCTATTAAACAGGAATCCTTCCACTAATATCAGCCATTTATCCCGCTTCCCTCCACATTTCATCGAGTGGTCATACTAGAAACATAAACAGTCAGAGATAATTATGATATATTATCTATCCGAATGAGATAAGAAAATTACTACTATTTCTTTTTTATTTTATTATTCTACGCTCTTTTCTTAATTTTCATTGAAGAAATAGTTCAAAAATAAAATAGCAATACAAAAATTAGTAATAACCTCCAATAGAGACTGGTATGTTCTCTTTGTGCATTTGTCTGGTTTAGTTAGTCCAAAAGTTGTTTATTTCGTTTTTTCGAAACTGTTGATAATCGTCGATGTTTGGTCATCAAACTTTCTTTTCAGTTTGATTTTTTTGTTCCCCTTGGTCTTTGAGAGGGAGATTCACCAATAACATTTTCATCATGATTTGAATTCAAAGAAAATGAAGACAAACCTGGAGATGCTTGCGTAGGAAAATCTATAGTAGGATTTTTGGTTTCCGTGTTGGAACCACAGGAATTTGACATCTTTTTTTGAGAAATCACCATTGAATTTTTTTCAAAATTTTAAGAATATTCCAAACATGATCAAATTTCCAACCAGTTTTGAATTGTGGATCTTCTCTTACCTTTAATTTTGCTTGATTGAACTACACATCAAAAAATAAATTAATTATTCAAACAAAGATAAGTATAATTTTCTGATTATATAAAAATAGGGGAAAATTGCATAAAAAATCATGAAATTGGCAAAAGTTTGCACTTTAAACCTTGAGATTCAACTGCTAACACTTTAAACAATGAACCTTGTAACAATAACATATTAAACATCGAACTAACTTACTTGTTGCACACGTCAAAATTGTGACCGGTTACTGTTCATTAGCAGGTAAAAAGCGATGACATGGCGGTTTACTTAAAAATTTAATTATTCAATATAAATAAAATTGGAATAAAAATCAATTTAAATTCTAAAAATTGATATAAATTCAGGAAAAATAAAGAAAATTCATAAAATTTAAAAATTAAAATAAATTTATAAATTCAAAAGTATAATAAAAATTTTAAAATAGTAAAAATTGATTAAAACTAAAAAATAGTAAAAAAAAGGAATTAAATAGTGTAAAAATCGATACAATTTAGAAAATGAGAAATTTATAAAAAAATGTAAAACAAAATTTCTAATATCAAAAAATTAAAAATTGAAAATGAAAGTACTTGACCCAAACCTCGTTGATGTTTAGGTAGACATATAAACGTTCGGATGTCCGGGTTCAGATCCTTCAGATCATATAGATTTGGATTCAAAACTTTTGCCAATTTTTAGTTTTGCCACTTTCATGGTTTTCTTTTCTTTTCCAGATTTTGTTTCTTAATTTTTTTTTATCAATTTTTATATTTTCTTCTTGTTTTTATAATTTTTTTAATTTATAAATAGATATTTTTGATCTTTATTAATTTGAATTTTCAGTATTTTAATTTTTTAATTTTTAATTTTTCCTGATTGTATTAAATTTTCCTAATTTTTATCGATCTTTTGAATTTATTTTTTTGAAGTTTTTTTTGTTTTCCGAATTTTTATAATTTCCTATTTTCTATTTTTTTTTATCAATTTTACACTTTTTAATCTCTATTATTTTTTTATTATTTTTACTATTTTTTTAGTTTTAAAACTTTTTTACTATTTAATTGTTTTTTATTATAAAATTTTAAATTTATAAAACAAAATTATTTATTTTTAATTTCTGAATTTTATTTATTTTTTTCTGAACTTATATCAATTTTTAGAATTTATATTGTTTTTTTATCTAAGTTTTTTTTGTTTTTATTAATTATTTTTTTGTGTTTTTAAGTAAACCGCTACATCACCGCTTTTTACCTGCTAATGCACAGTAACCGGTCAAAATTTTGACGTGTGCAATAAGTAAGTTAGTTTGATGTTTAATATGTTATTGTGACAAGTTTCGTTGTTTAAAGTGTTAGCAATTGAGTCTCAAGGTTTAAAGTGTAAACTTTTGCCAACTTTAATGTTTTTTATACAATTTTCCGTATAAAAATACTTACAATCATCATTTGAAACACTAGTTTGATGTCTATTTTCACATGGGTTGATGCATGCATGGAGCTTCTTTGTTGCCTTTTCAATAGTTTGAACTTGAGACTGCATAGATCTTTTTATACGTTCAGCCCAGCTTGTATCTTTTCCATTTTAATAAGCTTGCATCACACGAGACCAAAACTGATCGGGTGATTGATAAACGTCTTTTAATGGATCTTGAGAAATATCCATATAAACTTGACATAGGAGTTTATATTTTCTTGAGAATAACTTTGAGAACGAACAGAAATTTATCTAAAGTTTTAAAGTGTAAAATGATGAAATAGTTTATTTCTTGAATGAAAATAGAAGTGAATAATACTAGTATTTATAAATGTGTAAAATTATTAATCTATTACTCTCACTCGTAACACATTTATTTATTGTGTTGGTTGAGCTAGCCTGCATTTATTATAAATTAACATTTACACATTTCTGTTCATTATTCTCATTTGGTAATTTTATTTTAGCTGCTACACAAGTGGTGGTTGGCAAGATTTCTAGTTGGCCGTAACATTTTCAGCAGTGTTTCTCAGTCGTTCTCACTGGTTCTTTCCATTGGCTGAATTGGCTGAATTGCATACACATAGATTCTCTTTAGAATAGTTAATATGTTTAATTTGTTGAGTATGCATTCCATGTAAATTAACAGTTACAAGTTTGCGTCTACTAATTGTATTGGTATTTTTTCAGATGCTATACGACTATCAGTTTGATCTGATCGAAATATTTATTAGTCACAACTGCTACTAACCATTAAAATGCAATTAATTTTAAGTCACACATATATATACTTCTATGAACAAGAACGTACACACAACTTTATTTTATTGGCTTATATATATTTTAAATTTTAAATAAAAAAATATCATCGTATATCTGTAAATACTACTAGATTTTAATAGTGATAGTCACAATTCCAAAGAACTAGTATTGGTTCTTAGTAGACATTATACGAGGCCCGCTTCGATTGTAAATAGGTTTACAGACTAATGTCGTTGTATATGTTGTATAAGAAGGCAACGCCTCCTACTTTGAATAATAAGAAACATCTTTATAACTTCTGTAGTTTCTTGACATGGTATCAGAGCCATAACCTAACTACATCAAGGTTATTGTTCTCGATCTTGAGATCTTGAAGTCCTTTTCTATTTCAAAATCCCAATTCTCTACTCTTTTCCGTTATGGGTGACCTTGAAGTTTCGCAGCCTGTTACTAAACCTCGACGCACCATCTCACCCTAGATTTAAGCTCAAGTGATAATCCCGGAACCTTGATTTCAAAACCGTTGTTGCATGGTCTTAACTACGATGAATGGGCCACAAATCTCAAGTTGGCGTTGAAAGCACGAAAGAAATTTGGTTTCGCTGATGGCTCCATACCTCTACCCTCGGAGACCTCTGCGGATTTTGAAGACTGGATAGCAAATAATGCTCTCGTAATCTCGCGGATGAAGCTGACGATTGATGAAAGCATATCTACATCGATGTCACATGTTGATGATGCTCACGAGCTGAGGACGCATATTCAGCGTCGTTTTGGATTGAAGAATGGACAGCGAGTACAAAGGCTTAAAACCGAACTTGCTACTTGTCGACAACAGGGGCTTCCCATCGAAGCTTACTATGGGAAATTGACCCATCTTTGGAGAAGTATGGCTGACTACCAAAAAGCCAAGACTATGGAAGAAGTTCACAAGGAACGCGAGCTCGAGGAAGATAAACTACATCAGTTTTTGATGGGGCTCGATGAAACTGAATATGGCGCCATCAAATCGTCTTTGCTCTCTCGTATTCCACTCACTTCCCTGGATGAAGCCTATAACACTCTTGTTCAGGACGAAGAATCAAAACAGCTTGGAAGAATGAATACTGAGAGGCTTGATGGAGTCAGCTTTGCTGTTCAAGCAACCAGGTCAAAATCCAGCTATGATCGCAAAGGCGGCTCTGTAACGTGCACAAACTGCGGTCGATCTGGACATGTTGCTGAAAACTGCTTCCGCTTGATCGGTTATCCGGATTGGTGGGAAGATAATCAGAAGCAAAAACCAGGGACAACAAACTCCCGTGGCAACTCTGGCTCTGCAAGTCGCAACAGTGGAAACACAAACAATGCTCGTACACTGACTGCAGGTCCAGGTAGCTCTTCTCAGAGAGGCAAGTCGTCAGATTCAGTTCGCGCAAACAACATATCTCTTACTCCAGTTCAAGCACATTCACTCACTGCAGATGATCGCCTGGGCCTTACTGGTTTGAGCGATTCTCAATGGCGCACGCTGGTGCATATGCTTGATGAAAGGAACTCTGCTCCTGCAAACAGGTTATCTGGTAAGCAGTTTATTGAATCATGGATCATTGACTCTGGTGCTACCAATCATAAGACTGGTTTACTTGATTTTCTACTTGATATTTCTGATATGGAACCAGTGAATATTAAACTGCCTGATGGTAAGTTTACAGTGTCAACTAAAATAGGCAGTGTACGGTTGGGATCTTCACTGACACTGCAAAGTGTTTATTATGTTGATGGACTTCTCTGCCATCTTATATCAGTTTCTCATCTCACGAGAGATAGAGGTTGTCTGTTTCAGCTTACTGATAAGGTTTGTATTATTCAGGATCGCATCACACTGATGCTGATTGGAGTGGGTGAACAGCAGCGAGGATTGTATTTTTTCAGAGGAGTGGAAGCTGTGGCTGCGATTCAGGGATCAGTGGAGTCTACTGCTGATGTTTGGCATCGACGTCTTGGCCATCCCTCTTCTAAGGCTATGGAGATGTTGCAGTTTTCTGATTTCAATGTTTCTGGTTTTAATTCAAAGACTTGTGATATTTGTATTCATGCGACACAAACACGAGATTCTTTCCCTTCAAGTATCAAGAATTTTGCGTTTCAACTTGTTCACTGCGATCTTTGGGGTCTGTATAGGACAAAGTCTCTTTGTGGTTCAACTTACTTTCTAACGATACTTGATGATTACTCGCGTGCGGTTTGGATTTATCTGCTCCCAAACAAACGAGAAGCACCAACACACCTTAAGAACTTCATTGCGCTTGTTGATAGGAAATTTAATACGAAGATTCAGACCATCCATAGTGACAATGGTTCTGAGTTCATTTGTCTGAAGGAATACTTCGCCGAAAATGGAATTATTCATGAGACTTCTTGTGTTGGGACTCCTCAACAAAATGGCCGTGTCGAGCGTAAACACCGGCACATACTTAACACAGCTCGAGCTCTAAGATTTCAAGCACATCTACCGGTTGAATTTTGGGGTTATTGCGCACTTGCAGCAGTATACTTGATCAATCGCACTCCCACGAAACTGCTCAATGGTCGTACTCCTTTTGAACTAGTTTACAAGCGGCCTCCTCCGATGAATCATCTCCGTGTTTTCGGTTGCTTGTGCTACGTTCATAACCAGAGACACGGTGGTGACAAGTTTGAAGAAAGAGGCACTCATTCAGTGTTCATTGGATATCCTTTTAATAAGAAAGGCTGGCGAGTGTATGATCTAGACACTGGAAAAGTTTCGGTCTCAAGGGATGTAGTATTTAATGAATCGATATATCCATACATGGAGATTCATACCGTGCCTCCACCATCTACTCTGCTTCCTATGGCTGATTTCTCATTCATGGACGATGAAGATATTGACGAAGCTCAGCCATTAAATAATGATACCACGATGTCACCTGCTTCATCTTCACCTACGACTACCGAAGCAGCAACTTCTTCACCTTTGACATCCTTGACGCCTGCAGTTTCTCATGACACAACTACTCCAGTCATGACACTGCAACCCATTGAACCTGCTGAAATAGTCACCGAACCTGTTGGAGAAGAGATCCTTGGACGCGGCCAACGCATCAAAGAAAGCCCCGATGAGACTGGCAGATTATGTCACCACACTGTTACATAATCCTCCATCTTCTGCAACGCCTTATCCTCTTGATAACTATGTCTCAAGCTCACGCTTCTCTCCTAATTATCAAGCTTACATTATGGCAATCAGCTCTGCTGTTGAACCTAGAAGCTATAAAGAATCCTTTCTAGATGAGCACTGGCGTGACGCGGTCACCGACGAGATAGTAGCCTGCGAAGAAAGTGGTACCTGGACTGTGGTTAATTTACCTGCAGGGAAAAAGGCGCTGGGCTCTAAGTGGGTTTTCAGATTAAAGTTCAATGCAGATGGAACTCTTTCTCGCTACAAGGCGCGACTGGTCGTATGTGGAAATAACCAAACAGAGGGGGTTGACTACAACGAAACCTTCGCGCCTGTCGCTAAAATGGTAACCATACGTACTTTTCTACAGCTAGTTGTTTCTCGTGATTGGGAAGTACACCAAATGGATGTGCACAATGCATTTCTTCATGGTGATCTTGAAGAAGAGGTATACATGCAATTACCTCATGGGTTTCGAACTGCAGACAAAACTCAGGTATGTAGATTACACAAGTCTCTTTACTGCTTGAAACAGGCTCCGCGATGTTGGTTTGCAAAGCTAACCTCGACATTAAAGGATTACGGTTTCGAACAGAACCGATCAGACTACTCTCTCGTTATCTACGACAAAGACCATACTACCATTTATGTTCTTGTGTATGTTGACGATTTGATCATTACGGGAAATTCGGTATCAGTCATCACCAAGTTTAAAGAATATCTCAGCTCTTGCTTTCACATGAAAGACCTGAGGATACTGCGATATTTTCTCGGCATCGAAGTAGCCCGAAACCCTTCTGGTATCTATCTATGTCAAAGAAAATATTCACCGGACCTGATTGCCGAAACAGGTCTCCTTGGTGTTCGACCAGTCTCTTTTCCTCTTGAGCAGAACCACAAATTAGCTCTCGCTGATGGTGATTTGCCACTTGATCCGAGACCAGCTATCGCCACTTGATTGGCAAACTGATTTATCTGGGTACTACCCGGCCTGAGCTCACTTATCCGATCCATATATTATCACAGTTCATGAATGCTCCAAGGTCAGAACATTGGGACGCAGCTCTCCGAGTTGTGCGATATTTGAAAAACAGCCATGGTCAAGGTATCTTACTTCGAGCTAATACTGAGCTCAAACTAACAGCTTGGTGCGATGCGGATTGGGGTTCATGTCCCTTAACGCGTCGGTCCCTAACAGGTTGGTTTATCCAGTTAGCCGGTTCACCTCTGTCTTGGAAAACAATGAAACAAGACCGAGTCTCTAGATCCTCCGCAAAAGCCGAGTATAGGGCTATGGCCGACACTGTTTGCGAGATCATCTGGATACGTGAACTACTTCCTGCTTTTGGTATTGAATGCTCCGGACCAGTTCCACTTTACTCTGATAGCTTGTCTGCCATCAACCTTGCAGCTAATCCGGTTTATCACGCTAGAACGAAGCAGGTGGGTATGGACTGTCACTTCATCTGTGACGAGATTATCAAAGGTCTCATTACTACACATCACGTCTCCACAAAATCGCAGCTAGCTGACATCATGACTAAAGCATTGGGACGTCGGGAATTTGAAGATTTTTTGGTCAAGGTGGGTGTTTGTAACCTTCACACTCCACCTTGAGAGGGGGTATTAGGCCTTAGTAGACATTATACGAGGCCCGCTTCGAATGTAAATAGGTTTACAGACTAATGTCGTTGTATATGTTTTATAAGAAGGCAACGCCTCCTACTTTGAATAATAAAAAACATTTTTATAACCTCTGTAGTTTCTTGATACATAGTTCCATGTCTTTCTAAATTTTTTTTTCTAAAATGAATTTAAATTTCAGAAATACACTGAATTTGCTTGGTTCAACATCATCATCTTCTTCTGATGATAACAATATGGAAATCATCAATGATATTAATCATCAAGAAGAAGCGAGACTTATTGCTACTGCTAATAACAATCCGATGATTCAGTAATTTCTTCAACAACAGAGCAACCAGACGATTTATGATGGCTCGGTTATAGGACGTTCTTTTATCCATCTTGATCGAGAAAGGGTGCGATTTATAGCATTAATAGCCATAAATTTTTGTGAAAAAGTATTTCTACTGTTACTTTATCTGCTAATTAGCATTAGTTAAGTGAAAATAAATTTTATCTTTTTACTTCCTGTACTATTTGAATAAAGGCTGACTTTAATTTTGTTTTTTATATTCTATTTATATAGGATGTAACGGTAAATTATAAAAGCATCTCCAAAAAGTATTCTATAACTTCAAATATGAAGTTTTTGATTCTCCAAAAAAATTCTGATACTTCAAATTTGAGGTTTTAAAGAGTAAAACTTCAAATATAGAGTGTCATTATTCAAAATTTCAAATTTGAAATTTCATATTTTATTTACATTTCGGTCTTTACAATTACACATCATATTTATAATTCTTATATATTTTGTTATTTATCATTTTATTCCTTAAAAAAAAATTATCTCATAGTTATCTCAATTTTTTTTTTATAAATTTAAATTCTACATAATCTTTTCTTAAAAAAAAACCACCATAAAATTTAATTCCACAGTACGTGGTTACTCTTTTCGTAATTAATTCCAACTTTTTTTAATTCCAATCTAAGTGTTGTATAGCTTTGCGACAAGGGTACTTAAAATATATTGATCTGTGAAACTAAAATGAATGGTCGTATAGTTGTGATTCTGATCCATTGTTGCGGCTAGGTACCTAATGAATGAAACTCTTTTTTTTTTTTTGTTCTAATGAATGAAATTACTTATATCATAATTATTTTAGAGATGTTTATCATTAGTGCAGTTAACTAGAAAAATAGTCTTTGAGAAGCTTTGATATTAGTTTCGATTTATCCCAGCCGTCCAACATCCGTTGAAGCTAAGCTAGCCAAACTATTTTAGCATGCTTGGATTAGCATATGCTCCAGCCTCCTAGCTTGGGTAGTATGAGTTCTTTTCCAGAATGTATGCGTAGTAATTAGTAACATATACTGCCTCCCAAACATTAATCAATAAGGTAACTTTTATTTAATGAAAGAATGTAGAATATTATTTTATACACTACTAATTAAATTGATGATTAGTTTAACAAAAACTATAATATCAGTTCAAAAAAAAAAACATTAATCAATAAGGAGAAAGGTATATACCAATACCTTTTCGCAAATAAAAGGAAAAGTAGATATCACCGAACTTTGTCCCATCATATGTACTATAGTAACTTCATCAGCTTAAGCTAATCCCCTATATATTATTTGAGGAACAATTTTAAGTTGTAACTTAAAATTTAATGCTGATGTGTTATCACTACAATTCTTCTCACAACCCATATTTAAATGGACTTACATTGCTAGAGAAACATTATTAGTGTATTATTGTTGTATCAGTGTATTAATTTAGTAGTGTATATTCTTTATAATTATAAGTTGACATTTACGGTTAGACGTCGTACCATTTGTAGTTCACTCATTCTAACCGAACGTTTAAAATAATTTTTTATTCAAATCGGTTCTACACATATGTATTGTAGATAAACATCTTTCTGATTAACACAATTTGTTTACTAGAAAATCAATCATCATCATTTTATTATAAAGAAACAGCTTTGTGATTAACATTTTTTTAGTTAACAACGAAACTGCACGAAGAAAACTGACTGTAAGATAAACAAAATACACTAACCATGTGGTACTGTAACCATTTTAATCAATTCTCAATACGGATTCAAATCAATTGTTAATCTTAGTTTTATTTATCAAGGGATCTATGATGGATCATACAATTGTTAACCAAAAACAAATTCCTTTTTTCAAATCGGTTCTACACTTGCATAGTAGATAAACAGCTTTGTTATAATTCTTTTGTTTAGTTTCATGTATTACAAAAGCGATTTATGATGGATAATGTCATTTAGGTTATTGTACGGGAGTCCATATAATTTTTCGGTTCAAATAGGTGATGTATTTTCGAAATGAAGAGATTTCTTATGGGTCTATGACCGAGAAAAGGGAATAAATTGTTATTCAAGTTTTTTAGAAATCAAATGAAGAATATTTGTTTGAACATAATATTTATATATTCTATTATATGGTAAATACATTAATGTGTCTATGTGCAAGTTTATAAGTTGCTTGGCATATTTATGACGTGATTGTGAATATTTCCCGATTTGTCTTTCCATTTTTTTGCAAGTAGTTAATTTTGCCCGGGACTTCTGGCGCAAGCTTAATTCTTTATCACGAAAGATATATTACGGTTCTTTGTTGCCATAGTTGATATAGATCCATAAATAACAATAAATGACATGATCTAGCGTAATATTGTCTAGAGGCTTGCAAAACTTAAAGTTACGATATAGCTATAATTAAATACAGAGATCAACGTACGATAAAACTTCATTCCAGCCTCTCTTTTTATTAGATTCCTATTGTATACAAACCTTTGAAATGACAGCATTCAACTTAGTTACTGAGTTGAAACTGTTCAAGTTCATGTGGAAGATAAAAGTGAAGATCATTAAGCTTTGGAGACAATATTCAGCTGGTGGTGGACTGACCATTGAAATGGTCTTAGGCGAAAATAATGTAAGTGTCTTATAAGTCTTTTATAACATTTATTCGGTTGTTATTCTCGAGAAGGTCTTCTTTAAATAGTTATATTTTTCTTATTACAGGGAGACAAGCCTCCATGCTACTCTTAAACAAGAGTTGGTGAGTCATTTTGAACCATTCCTTATACAGGAGCATAAAAAATACTCATCAACTTTACTTTGAATCACTCTTGTGAACCATACCAAACTACAAATCATGTATATTTGTGTTTAAATTGTTAGAATCTTATGGACAGATATCATTGGCCAAATTTTTTTTTTTTCTGGAAAACTCAGTGGCCAAATTATTACTCTTAACGGGAAAGTCACACAAAAGATATCCTTGAAATTACATAACACTGAGTAAGCATTTGTAAAACTTTGAATTTATGATCAATAAACCCATCTGTCTATTACTATGTTTTAATAATGAATCACCAAATGCTCATTTCTGAGGGATAACATCTGCGAATGGTACGCTGGAGTAATTTTGCTAATAATGTGAATGAAGCAATTCAAATGAGAAGTGTTCAGTCAATCAACTATGTTCAAAGGTTCGGGATAATCAAAATTTGAAAAGGTATATTCTTCTTTAGTTTTTGTTTAAGAATATTTTTATTGTTTTCATTTAAATTGCTCGAGTCTAACAGTTCACTGTATGTAACAGATGATCGTAGTGTTTCTAATGCTGTCTTTGAATCCTAATTTGCCAGAGATTGCCCAGTTTGTATCAATGTAAGTTATGCCACTATATTTTTTAATATTTTGTATCTTAAATTTTACAGTGTGTTTCTAATGTACATTATTAGTGTTTTTAATACATACATGAACATATAATAAATAATACTATATAAAAATAATTTGATTGTCTATTGCTCTATAGTTTTTGTCGCAGTCAATCAAAACTCGACGTCGCCAATCATCAATTTATCTTACAAGCAGATTTTATAAGAGGATTCATTAGATGTGATAGAAGATTGTTGGAAACATGAAAAGAGATCGACAAGAACAAGGAGACATTTATAAACTATTGAATTTATCTGTCAAGAAAATCCGCTAAGCAAGATCTTAACTGTGTCGTAAAATTCTTTCTTTGTTTTTTTTCTTGGTTTTGCCGACAGGGAAAGAGTCTCATCTCTCCACTGAGATCAAAGAGAAAGTTATGTTTGGGCTCTGCCCATTTAAATTCGTTTTGAGCCTAACATAGATTTTAATCATATTTTTAGGTTGGATAAATAAGATTGTATGTTTTATTATATTAAGGTTTTTATATACATAAAATCAGTTAAGAAGTTTCATATGAAAAAAATCAAATTTTTAACAAATCATGACCATCAAAACACTAAAATAAAAATAACAAGAAACATTATTTATTGTTGATATTCTGGCTATGTGTTTTATTAAATTTGAAACATGGTTTCATAGATGAAGAAAAAAACAAATTACAAATACATAATTGAGTTTAAGTTGCAAATATGTCAATATATAAGTTTTTCACCCCGCGCAAGACGCGGGTCATTACCTAGTTCACTCTATATTTATCAACAATTTTTATTTTTCTCAAACGCATATAAAAATTTATTAAAGGTCCCATTTATTAAAGACCCCAATTATGATTTTTGTTTTTTACGAAATAGATAAATCTTTTAAAAGCTCCACGTCCATAAAAAATCAAAATCGAAGTGACAAGCCATTAGTAGAAAAGGGTGATGTATTTCAACTCTGCATTTCTTGCTTCACGAGACCAACGACAACGAACTAACTTCAAAACTCAAAAAGGTTGAGCATTTTCTCAGATTTATATCTTCTCTTTTAAGTTCGCATATTCAATAAATAATGATTCTATCTTAAAATTCTCATAAATAAAAAAGCAGAGTGATTGTGTTCCTTAATAATATCAGATTCTAAAAATGGCGGAAGAAGGTTTATTAGCATATCCAGATAAGTCATCTACTTCACTTCTCTCTGAAATATCAAATGTCTCCACGAGACCTTTTGTTCTTGCCTTCACTGTATCTTCTTGCGGCGCCTTTTCCTTTGGATGCATTGTGAGTTCCCAAATTCAATTCTTTTTTTTTTTTTTTTTTTTTTGGTCTAAATGTCAAGATTTATAACCATTTTCTGAGTTTTACAGTGTTGTGAAACCACAACTTATTACAAAGCAAAGAAGAGAACGATAAAGAGAGCATAAAGTTTAAGAAGGAGGAATTAACTATAGGGAGAAACAAAGCAAAAGTACAACTCCAGCAGAGAAGGCGGACTGAGAGACGCAGACGGCGAGGAGGTAGACACGGACGACAAAGACAGTAGCCTATCCCGCATAGCACGATCAACAACCTTGTAGAGAGCCTCCGGGGTCTTCAGTACGCCAGTGAAAATGCGAGCATTCCTTTCGCGCCAGAGATTGTAAATGAGGACTTGATTGAGTAGCTTCAGAACAGCTACAACTTTAGAAGCATGTGGCCCATGAACTTGATGGCATACGTCGACCACTGCTGCAACAGAGGAAGGGGGAGACGCCAGGTACCTGCAGCAAAAACAATTCCAAACAGCAACAGCAAACGGGCATTCAAAGAATAGATGAGAATGAGTTTCATCATCAGCAGAGCATAAAACACAACCTGGTGGAAGATTTAATCCCCAAGAAATCAATCTATCCCGAGTGGGAAGTCTTTGGAGAAAGACCGTCCAAGTAATGAATGAACAACGCGGAACTTCCTCCTTAAACCAAACAAACGAATGCCAGGGAACATGGGGACTAGGAACCCGAATCCTACTCCATGTAACACTGGAGGAAAAAGAGGGACCAAAACCACCAGTACCAATTCTCCACAAGTAAACATCGCTGCCATTAGCTTCACACGGAACATTCATTGTTGACAGAATAACTTGTAAAGTCTCAGCATATTCCGACCTAGCTGGTGGTAAGTTCCAGTTACCATTACGCACCGCTTGAGATACCGTTGCATTCAATGGAATACGAAGGTTTGCAGGCCCTGTGCTTCCGAAAAGAAGATGAAGAGGACCCAAGTCTGTCCAGTAATCATACCAGAACAATGCCGTTTTCCCATCCCCGATATTACAGCGGAGAAAGAGCTGAAGTTCCTGCCGCAACTCAAGCATGCTTCTCACTGTCTTAGAGAACCTAGGCGAATCGTTGATTAACCATAAACTCCTGCCACCAAATCTATTACTTTGCAACCAAGGAACCCACAAAGAACCGGACCCAGAGAAAAAAAGCCAAACTCTCTTCAGCCTAAAAACCAATTCAAAATCCTCGAGTTTCCTAATTCCCAAACCACCTTCAGATTTTGGCTTACAAATATCCTCCCAAGCAACTCGCGCTCCAGCCGCAGAAGTAGTACTGTTTTTCCAAAGAAAACCAGAGCAAAGAGAGTCCACCTTGGCATAGAACCATTTAGGAAGAACAAACACTGAGCTCCAGAAATTGACCATACCATAAATTACCGAAATCACCATTTGAACCTTTCCGGCGAAGGAGAGAACCTTGACTGTCCAGGAATGAAGCTTAGCCGTTATTCGATCTACAAAGGGTTGCAAAGTGGCTCCAGAGATCCTTTTCGGACTTAAAGGCAGACCAAGGTACCGAGTGGGAAACTCCCCGCGCTTGAACCCAGAAAGATCACTTAGCACAGAAATTTGAATATCAGTAAACCCACCATAAAATATTTCAGTCTTGGACTCATTGGTGTCTAACCCGGACCAGTCCTTGAATTGACTCATAACAGCTTTAATTCCGGACGTAGAACCACGTGATCCGTCCGAGAATACCAGGAGATCATCCGCAAACAATAAATGGGTCAATTTAGGGTCTGCACAGAGCGGATGAAGCCTGAATTTACCTTCAGCCTCAGCTTTGTTCAACAGGAGAGAGAGAACTTCCATCAGCATGATAAACAAATAGGGGGAGATAGAGTCACCTTGTCGAAGACCCTTTTTTCCTTCAAAAAACCCCGCTAACTCTCCATTAATTGCTACTGAAAATCTGGGAGAGGAAATACACTCGGTAATCCAAGAGATAAACATAGGAGGAAATTGCTGTGCCTGCAAAACCTTGATTACAAAATCCCAACAGACAGTGTCAAAAGCTTTGCGAATATCTATTTTGAGCATAGCACTCTTGAGACAAGAAGCTTTATTGTAATCCTTGATCAACTCCGTTGCTAAAAGAACATTCTCCCCTAGGCTACGGCCTTTCAAAAAAGCCGCTTGATTAGGACTAACACACTTAGAGAGAATAGGCTTGAGACGGTTGGCAATAATTTTGGAGATTAACTTATAGATAGTATTGCAGCAGCTGATGGGTCTGAAATCCGCCAGCGAAGAAGCTTGAGGCTTTTTAGGAATTAAAGCTATTGCTGTCGTATTCATGTCCTTGAGTAACCGGCCATTTCTGAAAAACTCACTGACACCATTAATAACGTCTTCTCCAACAGTGTCCCAAGAAGCCCTAAAGAACTCCACCGAGTAACCATCAGGACCAGGGCTCTTATTTAATGGCATGGAAAACAGAGTTGCTTTGATTTCGGCAGCAGAGACAGGACGCTTTAAATAACTCTGTTGCAGATCAGAACAGCGAAACGGCAGCAAACTTTGTAACTCATCTGTGGTGGTAGAAGAGATAGGTAGATCAGTGGTACCAAGTATCCCCTGAAAATAACTTGCGGCATGCGCCTTAACATCATCCACAGCATACAACAAGTTATCATTGTCATCTTTAAGAAAATGAATATGATTTCTAGACGCATGATGAGACACCATCCTGTGGTAGAAAGGCGTATTACGATCACCAACATCAGCCCATCTGACCCGAGATCTTTGCCTGTAGTACTTCTCCTCAGCCTTAAGTAGAGTGTTCAATTTGTCGCGCTCAAGATGCTCCTCATGAGCAGTAGAGACATTAGGCGAGGTGAGCAGATTGCGTTGTAATCCATCGACAATTTCCTTCTGAGCCTTAACCCTTTGGGAGATACCGCTGTAGTGTCGCTTATTAAGACTACGGATAGGCCTCTTTAAGATCTTAAGAGAGCGAACCAATTTATACTGATCAGTACCCGTAAACTGGCCACAATTCCACGCCCCCTGAACAATGTCGGCATAATCCGGATGATCAATAACATGATGAAAGAATTTAAACGGTTTCACAACCTGACGTCTTAAAGCTGGCATACGGAACAGGCAAGGGGTATGATCGGATTGGGAGGGCTCAAGGAAGTCCGCAAAAGAGTCTGGAAACGAAGAAGACCACGACTGATTAATGAAAGCATGATCAATCTTCGTAGAAATAGGATTGTCATCCTGGCAATTTCTCCAAGTGTACGGCAGTCCTTTAGCTTGAGCTTCGAATAACTGAGCATCCTGCAGCCCAAGATTAGCTTCATCCATACCAGAATCATCAATACGCAGAGAAAGGTGCTTTGAATGATGAGAAGATCGCAGCATCTGATTGAAGTCTCCTAGAACACACCACGGGTGAACCGACACAGGAGTAGAGTCATGTAACTCTGCCAAGTTTATCCAAAGAGGAGAGCGATCCTCGAGCAAATTGAAGGCGTAGACAAAGGTGACCGTAAACGTAATGTTTTGTGACAGTACCGTGACTCCGCAAGTGACTGATTGAGCTGTTGCTTCGTAGACAAGCAGATTAACCGTAGGATCCCAAACAATGATAATACGTCCAGAGTTTTCTGCTTCAAAATTCCCCGTATAGTTCCATCCTCTTGGGATAGCTCCTAAAATTCTCTCTTTATTGCTCTCCAAAATGTGAGTCTCCAAAAAAGCTCCAAAAAGTGGCCTGTGGATATTAATCCAATCCTTGGTCATGGTGTGGCGTCTTTCACTATTCAGTCCACGAACATTCCACGCAAAAAAACTCATAATTACTGATATTAATGGTGTCTGGTGACCTTGCGGCCACTCCTCCTGTTTTTAGGCAGGAAAAAAGGTTTGTCTTGATCCTCAGAAGAATGAATGTAAGCTCCCTGGTTTAGCTTCGTGTCCGCTGGTGCAGTCTGATTTATACCAACGAAGTTTGTTGCAAGTTCAGGTGGCAATTCACTCTTTTTCTGGTCGCTTGTAACATCAGTCACTGTAGATTCTGAAGCTGCAGACTGAGTAGGGTCTATACCGGTGGCAGACAGAAGGCTCCCATCCTTAGCAACCTCTAAATCCACAGAAGAAACTGTAACCAGCACATCTGCTACTGCAGTCTCTGGTGCCTGATCAAACCCTGCAGCATCCGACCTTGGTAACGATAAAGAACCCATCGCCTCCGAAGTATTAACCTCAGGAGCATCCGCTGAGGTATCCTCTGGAGCCTGATCAGGATCTGCAAGGCTGGCAAAACGATTAGCAACCATAATAGTAGTACTATGAGCAACCCCAACTTCACCATTAATATGATTTTCCTGACGAATTTCCCCTTCTTCTAGAACTTCAAATTTGCTACCATGAGGAGGCTCAGCCTTAGTATCAGCTTCACCATTGAGAACCAAATTCTCTGCAGAAACCGTAGGTGACTGCGTGGTAGTAGACGTTACAGTTCTTGTCTCATTGTTGGGCGGTGGAGGAGTGTCTGAATCTTTTTCCCCATCAGGAATATCAGTAACCCCTTCGGTATTAGCATGAGCCACAGGAACATAGCGAGATACCGTCTTCTTTCCCAGCTTATCTCTCGAACGACCTGGACGAGACTTCGACCTTCTCCTACTCGGTTCTTCAATGAAAGTCCGAGTACTCATCTGGCCCGTTGAACCCTCCGAAGCCCCAACGGTGCACCTATCAGCCTTGTGGCCAAATCGATTGCAAGCAACACACTTAACAGGTAACCAAGGGTAGGAGACCTCAATCTGAACTTCTCTACCATTGGAGAACCCAGAGACAATTCGGTGAGGCAACGGAGCAGTAAGATCGACTCTTACAAACAACTTCGCAACTTGGAAATTTTCCTTACGCTCAGTTTCAGGAGCTAACGACTCAGGTTTCCCGACAGCTGTAGCAATGCGACTCAAGCTTTCCTTATTATACAAAAGATACGGAACGTTGCGCAACTCCACTGGAACTATAGCACTTGTAAGTGGAGGCTCGTCCGGTGAGTAGTCAGGGGACCAGGGAGCCACAAACATAGGTAACCCACCTATATTCCAACAGGTCCGAGACAACAGAACCTCACGAGTCCTGGGATTGGTGACTCTGAGGAGATACATACCTTGTCCAATATTATGGACAAAGATCCGAGGGCCAACTCTTGCCCACACCGCATTGACCACTCCAATAATCTTTCCCATTGAAGGAGAATCTCCATGGAAGCGAGCATATATGAAATCTTTGAATTCCAGTTTAGCAGCCTCTATATTCTCGTCTGGAATAAGAACAAACGGAACACCGGAGACATGTTCCGTTGGGGACCCCAATTCTTGCAATTGAGCCGAGCTTTTGAGCAAATCGGCGTAATTTTTCTCAGGGGAAGGACCTTCTCCCGCAGTTGAGCCGGAGACTTGCAAAGGAGCCGCAGATTTGGAGCCAAGTAAATCAGATCCAGAACCACTAGTGAGATACACAACCTCCTTCGCAGGAGGAGAAACAACCAACACGCTAGAAGGAGAAGCCTCCTTCGTCTGAAACAGAGAGCTAGCAGAACCAGAATTACCCAGAAGAGTAGATCCAGAGTTACCCAGAAGAGCGGATCCAAGAATCATGGAATCAGCAATCGGAGGAGAAAAAGTCGAAAGGGTCGAAGACCCAATAGCAGCTACACCCAGATCGGTGAGAGAGATCGACTTGTTCTTCTTCTTTGCCATACCACGACCAGAAGAGGACGGATGCGCTAGTCGGAAGGACTTGAAGGACAGGGCAAGAGACGGACGAGGTTTCTTTTTTTTCTTGGCAAGCATCTCGACATGAAAGAAGCTCGAACAGTGACAGAAGGAAGGAGACAGAGAGTTCTCGCCGGAGAGCGTGGTGCTCACCGACGGCGGATCGAGGGCTGAGAAGCCTTGTCGCCTTGAAAATCGCTTTAATTTTAGAGAGAGAAAGTAGCCGTTAACGATTCCCAAATTCAATTCTTATTTCTTGATTTTCTTTACTTTCCGGATTGAAATCGAAAATGAGTTCATACATGTTTTATTTTAATCAGTCTTTTATGTTTTGTTTTTAATCACAGGTTGGATACACGGCTCCCACACAGTCCAATATCATGAAAGACTTGAATCTATCCATACCTGATGTAAGTCCAATTTTGTCTGTTTTCGGTTTATTTCCTGGTTATCTGTTTTTGGTTAAGATAATTTTCAGCTTGTTATTATTATTTTGTTTCTGCTCAGTATTCACTTTTTGGATCGATATTGACTGTGGGACTAATTCTTGGAGCATTAATCTGTGGGAAATTAACAGATTTGGTTGGTCGTGTTAACGTAAGTCTCCAGTTAAGGAAAATCTCTCTTTTTAAAAATTTTTTTTTTAAGGAAAATCTATTTATCACTACAAACTGTATTGAGTCATGCGTATAATCATCGCTGTGATTTTCTTCTTGAATCAGACAATATGGATTACAAACATCCTCATCATAGTTGGCTGGTTCGCAATTGCATTTGCCAAGGTTCGCTATTTTCTGTGTTTAATATATATTTTTAATTTGTTTTAAGTTGTTAAATTATTATAATTCCTTATAAATCTCATTTTTATTTCTGTTCTTTAATTCCTTTGAACATATATAGGGTGTCTGGCTGCTTGATATAGGACGGTTTTTGCAAGGGATCTCGCTCGGCATCAGCTCATATTTGGTATGAATGGATAAAACTAGAGGTGTTTAACCAAATTTGTTTGGTTTGATTTAGTGTTGTTTTATGTTTCTGGTTTGAGATTTTGATTTAGAGGTGGGCATATGTGTATATATATATATTATTTTTTTCTTGTAAATCTAAGGTTTTGGTTTTTGATTTATTAATCTGGTAAATTCTAAATGTTTTGTGGATATATGTGTTGTAGGTTCATTTGGTATGAAATTTTTGTAATGAATCATATAATCTGATAATCGTTAAATCTTAGGGACCGGTTTACATCACCGAAATAGCACCAAGACATTTGCGAGGAGCTGCTTCCTCCTTGTCTCAGGTAAATCAAGAGAACAAAAATCTTGAATCTATAATACTAAAAATGTATGTTTTTATGTTCTTCAGTTATCTGTTGGTGTTGGTATATCCGTCCTCTATGCACTTGGAACAATCGTTGCTTGGCGTGATTTAGCCATTTTGGGTATGTAAAAAGATCTCAATTCTTATTCAATGCAAAATGCATACCGTTCTTTATTTCCATAAAAGGAAAAATAAAATGTTGTACTAATGGTGCGGTATTTGGACAGGCGCTATACCTTGTCTTATGATTGTGCCTCTTCTTTTCTTCATTCCTGAATCCCCAAGATGGCTAGTAAGCCCATGATTATTTTAAAAGCAAAACAAATCTGTTTTACATTTTGGATTCTTATTTCACCTTCAGAGAAAGATAAACATTTTATTACTTTTGTCAAATGTCTTTTGGAAATTATAAAATAACAACATAACATTTTATGTTTTACACTTTAGCTTCTGTTTAACAGAATTATAAATATGTCATCATAGGCTAAAGTAGGGAGGGCAAAGGAGGTCGAGGCTGTTTTGTTAAGCCTACGAGGACCAAAATCGGATGTATCAGATGAAGCAAGAGAGATAGTAGTAAGAACTACGAAGATAGTAATATATGAATATATATATATATACATATAAATATGAATTAATAATCATATGATTTACATATATCGTTTCTTACATTGATATTACAACAGGAATATACACAACATGTTAAACAACAAGAAGACGTCAACGCCCATGGTTTCTTCAAGCTGTTTCAGAGAAAATACGCGTTGTCACTTACTGTAAGTTTAACTCTTTCAAAACAGAGAGAAAACAAACTTTGAAACACATAGTTGTTTTCTCCGTTTTCTTGATTAGCTAATCAATTGGTTTACACAGATTGGTATAGTTCTTATAGCATTGCCTCAGCTTGGAGGTCTTAATGCTTATACGTTCTACACTGACTCCATTTTCACCTCTACCGGTAGATAAAACCTTGTTTCTTCTTCTGTGATCTTGCTTCATCGAACAGTCAATAATTATCTGATCTATTCAGGTGTATCTAGTGACGTTGGATTCATATCGACATCCATCATTCAGGTTTTTACTGTTATAAGATCAAAGAACATGACTGTTTTTCCTAATTTTTTACAGTGAAACATTGTCTTAACAGTCCTTTCAAAAACACATTCTTGTAGATGGTTGGAGGCATTTTAGGTACTGTGCTTGTGGATGTATCCGGCAGACGTTCGCTTTTACTGGTAAAATACAATTTTATAGTCTTTTTTTTTATCCATTTTATAGTCTAAATAACCGAAATTGATAGGTTATTTTGATTGGGGTTTTGATGAAAACATAGAGTTAATTTTGTGAGTGACTGTAGGTTTCTCAAGCTGGAATGTTCTTGGGTTGTCTTGCAACGGCCATTTCATTCATCTTGCAGGCATGCTTACTATACTTTATCTACTCTACTAAACAGCTTGTTTGATATAATGTAAGAAATATGGCTTTGCTACTCTGCAGAAGAACAATTTCTGGGAAACAGGAACGCCTATCTTGGCTCTCATTAGTGTTATGGTAAGAGCATCTCCGACCACACTCCATAATTTACTGCAAAATGGAGTGGGAAATGGAGTAATGAACAAACAAAAAAACTCATTAGGAGTAATCCCTTTTTTGTTTGTTCATCCCTCCATTTCCCACTCCATTTTGCAGTAAATTATGGAGTGGGGGTTGGAGATGCTCTAATACATAAACTAAGTAATTTTATTAACAACATTATTATTTTAAATAATGCCTAGGTAAAATTTATGTGTTTCCGTGTACATTAGGTATATTTTGCATCATACGGATTAGGCATGGGACCTCTACCATGGATCGTAGCATCAGAGGTAAATTAAAGGAACCTTTTAGAATTAATCACAGATATCTCAATGTTAATTCATTTATTGAGAAATAAAATGCTCTTTTTCATTTCTTTGTTAGATTTATCCAGTAGACGTGAAGGGAGCGGCAGGAACAGTGTGTAACTTGGTCACGTCTATAAGCTCATGGATCGTTACATACTTCTTCAATTTCTTGCTTCAGTGGAGTTCCACAGGTTGTTAATCTTTCATGTTTATTATTAACTAACTAAAAAGAACAATCTTCCTCATTAACTGAGAAAATAAAATTTATTGCAGGAACATTTATCATCTTTGCCACAGTGATGTGCCTTGGAATTGTGTTCACAGCCAAGCTTGTTCCGGAGACGAAAGGAAAATCGTTAGAAGAGATTCATTCTCTGTTCTACGATTCCCCACCTGAAGATTCTACAATGTTTTAAGAAATAAATATAAAATTAATTAAGACGGTTCTAGCTTTTTCGTTGTTGCCGTTCGAAAAAGGCTTTTACGCTATCGTTATAATCCTGGGCATTTTACTCGAATCTGAATCCAATTCAAAAATCCAAATTAGAATTCAAATCGAAATAACAAAATAACAAAATACGCAAATGGATTTTAATGGGAGCACTAGATTTTGATCCACGTTTTCAAAGCGTGGAATAAATTTTGGTTAATTTTTCTAATTTAATAATTTTTACAATTATTTTAGTTTTAATATTTGAATTTTGACGTCTATAATTAAAAGTAATTTATATTGTTGTTTTATAGTAATTCATGTAGGATGTTTAGGTACCGTTATATTTTTTGGATCGGTTTAGTTTAATTAATGTTGGATTAGGTTTGTATTTATATTTTTTCGAGTTATTTGGGTTTGGGTGTTTAAGATTCGTGTAGGAACCATACATTTTCCAGATCAGTTCTTTCGAATAATGTTAGATTCGGTTTGCATTTATAATTTTTTGTAAAACCTGAAATGAAACCGAATTATAAATAGTTGAAGTCATGTTAAAGCCATAAATCTCAAAAACTTTTTAAATCGAATTAAACCCTAAAATTCAAAAGGATATTTTAGGTAATTAAGGATTTTGCATATTATAATACATAGATTATATTATATAATATGATAATTAATATTTTTATTATATATTTCACATATTTGGATACTTGTTCGGTTATCGGTGCAGTTCTGATTTTAGTTTTGGTTTTCGGTTTGAGAAATAGTAATTGTTTGGGTTTTTCCAAATTTTAGTATGGTTTTGGTTTTAGTTTTTTTTTTCGTTTCGGTTCTAACTTCCCCATTAGTTTTCTTATTTGTGTTTTAATACCATCTTACTAAAATATTTGTTCTTATTTTAAACCTCAAAATATTTTATAATATCACTTTTGTGCTATTGTATTTTTTTAAAGATTTTCTTCTTTACTAAATATTTTTTTTTATTTTTTGTAAATTGATTCGACATGTTCTCCTTGAAGTGATGCTATGGATTTCTCATGTTCAAACCTCAATGCTGCCATCTCCCAGTTGTGTTCACCGGTTCTTCCATTCAGCATGTATGTGACTTCTGCTTGTGTGTAGGGCTTGCAGACTGAAACTCCTTTAGCAAACTGTTCAGCGTGTTCTGGTAGACAGAAACAAGAGCGCCCAAACAGTGTGGCTCTATTCAGCAGCGTCTCAATATCTTCTTTGGAAACATGGATGATATCTCCAGCTATGCTTCTTGCATTACCATGCTCATCTCTGTAAACTCCATATTCGTCCTTCTTTTCCCAGAAGAAACGACAAATTCCGTTTTTAAAAGCTCTCTTCCTAAACTCGAGATGTATATCAGTCGATGCACGTCGCCATGTATCGGTCGATGCTCGTTGAAATTATGGATTTGCTGAGTTGAGATGAAGGTTTTCTGCATCATCTTGCTCATGATGTGTTTGTTGCTGGTGCTAATTGTTCTGGTAGATGGGTGGTTGTGTGTAGGGACTGACTGGTCCATCGGCCATCTGAAGGATGTCTGCAACGTCTTCTTTGGAAATTGGAATGATTCTTCCATCTAGTGCTCGTGCATGGCCTTCAGGATCCCTGAAAATACCAAATTCATCCGGAGTTAGTAATGTAAAATCGAGATTATGTGTGTTTTACCTCGGATGGTGTAGTTGTGGTATCGATCGATGGGATAGTAGGTGCATCGGTCGATATGTTGAGGAACATGTCGATCGATGGTTGGTGCTCCGTGTCGGTCGATAATGTTCTTCAGGTCGGATCGCAGATGGTAGTGGTGCTGTATCCACTGCAAAACTCTCATGGTAACTGCTTGCCCAACTCCCTATCGAGTAATCTCCGTCATGTGGCTCATGTGGGACATAGACTGGTGCACAATAGGGGTTGTCGCTCGTTGATTCGAAACGTCGTTTGAGCGATCTGGGTTGGGGCATATCGGTCGATGGAGAAGGGTCTCTATTGTTCGATGCTCAGAAGATGAAGGATGGGAGAGGAAGTTGTACTTCATCTTCTCGAAGAAATCTAAACTCTGTGGCTCGTTCCTCTTCATAATCTTCATCATACTCCCTCCTGAGTAGTGATGCTAGCTAGCTCTGGCATGTAATGATCGTTTTCCCAATCATCTGCGCTAAAATCGCCATCTGGTAACTCTTCCTCGATCTGTTGGAATGCCTTATCGATTGATGACCATGTGTGTCTATCGGTCGACTGGTATCGGTTGATGGTAGAAGACTGTCATCGGTCGATACTGATGAATTGGTTTCGTACTTGGCCATGGAATCATACTCGTGGGCACAGAAACAAGTTGCTACGAGTGCTGGGCTCTTTATTCTTGGAAACTTGATGACTGGAACATGATTGTAGTGGATGGTAGGGTTGATAAGGGTTAGGCAGAGCTTGTTGGATTTCAGGTCACAAACAACTCCAACTGTGGCTAAGAAGGCTCTTCCAAGTAATAGAGAAGTCTTGAAGTTGAGTTTGTTGGCCAGGACATGGAAGTCTGTAGGAATGAGGGCATCTCCAATCTGTACCTCAAGGTTTCTAACTAATCCTCCAGAGTTCTGCTGAGAACAATCCACAAAGATGAAAGATTCTTCAGTAGTTTCTATCTTCAGACCTAGCTGGTCTGCCATAAGCTTTGGTAGGATGCTAACTCCAGATCCTGTATCGCATAGAGCACAAAGGAAGCCAACACCTTTGATGGAACATGGTATTGTGAACTTCCCTGGATCGCTCTTCTTCTCTAGTGTGATCTTTTTCTTTAGACTGTCTCTGACTTGGTGAAACATTCTCTTGATGTCTTCTTCTGTCTCTCTGGTCTCTCTGAAAAACATCCACAATCTGTGTGAAAAGTAGGCTTCTTCAAAGGGTTTCTCTCTAGGTATTCTTAGAACTCTCTTTCTGAAGCTTGACAATTATTTCTCATTAGCTTCCCTTTTATAAGGCTTGGGTATCTTCTCTTTCCTTTTTCTGAGAACTCTTCCATGATTTTCGTTTTCTATCTCCATAGACTCAAATATATCTGTGGGTCTCTCCATGATGGCTTTTTGAGGGCTTCTGGAAGTGTAATACTGCTCCCGGAATGCGTCAATACGTGCACTATTTATCTTGGGAAGTTGCACTCGGCGTTGGGATACCGTGTATCGGGCGACACTGACTGGAGTGCGTCGGTTGATATCAAGGTCTTCCTGTCGATTGATGAGAGGGTCATCATGTCAATTGATGTCATGCAGATCTATTTTGACAGGGATGGGCGGATGTGGGTGTCGTGCTGCGAAAGCTTCGTGAGGGATAGTCTTGACGGTACTGCACTCGTGAGGGTATTCGTCTAAGTCCATCGCTCGACACTTATCAAAGTTTATCGATCGATGTACTCTGGATCGCATCGGTAGATGTTCACGGGATGAAATCGATCGATAATAGTCGCGAACGAAGTCTCTCTCATCATCAGATCTTTGAATCTCTTCTACTACCTCTTTCCAAAAATCATCATCCAGGATGGCATTGATGTTATGGTTGTTGGCAAACTTCTGTTTCTTTAGGGCTTCTCCTGTCTGAAACACCTGATTCTCTAGCTTCTTCACATGGGTATTTAAAGCATCTAGCTTTGTGGTGAGGGTGTTGTAGACGGAGTCAATCTTTCCATTGAAGTCTGTCTGGAGTTTCTGCTCACTCTCAAGAACCTTGTCTAGCATCTCCTCCAGTTTACTGTCTTGGGTGGGTGGGTGTGGGTTGGAGTAGAATGAGTTCCCATAGCTCCTGTTGTTGTTGGGGTTACTGCTGCTGAAGGTGTTAGGCTTCTGTGAGCTCTGGTTGAAGTTGCTTCTATGGCCTGTGAAGTTTCTGTATCCTCCTTGGTTACCAGATCTCTGAAAACCAGCTCCACTGACCCAGTTCACATCTTCTTCTGTATAATCTTCACCCGCAGTGTCTGCATCCTCCACTGAACAAATCTGCTTGTTTAGTAACTTCTGAACGGTATCCAGCTGTGCTTGCACTTCATTGATGTATTCCTTCCCAAGGAATGGTGTACCTTTTGTCTTCACAAAGTTTTTTGTGCTGTCGCTGGATGCTAAGTTATCAATTAAATTCACAGCCTCTTTTGGACTCCTGGTGTTGAAGTTGCCGTCACTAGCTGTATCAAGAGCCCTTTGATAATCCAAGGTGATGCCTCTGTAGAAGGTGCATAGCAGTTACACTTTGTTGAATCCGTGGTGTGGGCAATCTCGTTGGTAGGACTTGAATCTGTTCCATGCATCTTTGAATGACTCTTCAGGATTCTGAGTGAATGTAGCAATCTTTCTTCACCACTCTTCAGCACGTGACTCATCAAAAAAATTACGCAGGAATGCGTTTTTGATGTCGCTCCAGGTTGTGAGAGAACCTGGTGGTAGTTGCCTTAGCCACTGCAAAGCTTCTCCAGATAGAGAGTATTTGAAAAGCTTACAAAGAAGATAGTCTTGAGGGACTCCATTGGCTTTTATGATGGTTATGAGATCCTCGAACCTCTCCAGATGGTCCATAGGATGCTCATGGGACAACCCACAAAAGGGTATTTGTCCTACAAGTGTGTAGTACTGCGGCTTAAGCTCGAATACTCCTCTCTGAATAGCAGGAGGGCGGATGGCTGATCGGTTGGAATAGAACTGATCTGGACGGTTGTAGTCAACCAATCTAGCTTGGTTAGCCTCTTCTACAGGTTGAATGATGTATGTAGGTGCAGTTTCTTGCTCAGGTATGATCTTCTTCTGAGCGTTCAGCTTCTGACCTGCTGCATTACGCAGGTGACTGTATTGATCAGGCAGGTCTCCATTCTCATTGGTTGTGAGAATAATAGGCGCTACCATGTCTCACTGGTTAGTATCGATCGATTTAAGGTGAGATATATCAATCGATGTCGGATGAAGGGTATCGGTCGACGAACGGTTGTTGATGTCGATTGATGTGATGGTGAGAGTATCGGTCGACGAAGAAGGTGTCTTGGTCGACTGCGGTAGGCGAGTATCGGTCGACAAAGAAGTGTGTATGTCGATCGATGCGGAGCATATGTCTTTGCGGATGCTACGTTCCAAGCTGTGAGGGTCTTCTAGTACACAAGTTGGTTGTTCTTGTTGCTTGTAGTACTGCTGGGCGTGTACCTGAAAAAGACAAGAAAATTTTTTTGGTGTCAGAAGATGAATAAACAATGGATATCACTCAAATATTTAACCCTAAGAAGTGAATTACTCTCTCAAATAAGAGGTTCAGTTGTAGTACTTAGGGATCGAATCCACATGCAAATGAGGAACACAAAAGATGTAATCCTAAGTGATTATGCTAGGTTGATTAAGTTTAAAATAGTAAATTGCAGTTGTGAGCAATGATAAGTTGCTCAAGAGAATAGGTTTGGGTTTAAAACAATAAAATAAAGTAGTTAGATTCAAGGTTGCTATTCAGATAATCAGGATTATAATGTTACAGATGTTTTAATAAGTTGCTTGCAAGATATGTAAGAACTTCGATTCTTAGACAGATCCAATAGCAGTCGCTAAATAGTATCATCCATTGATCTTATTGCCGGCAATATCGACTGATGTTTTGACAGCGATATCAGACAATATGGGTTGCCGTCGATCGATAACTCTATAGAAGTATCAATTGATATAGCATAAGATCGAATCAAAACTGTGTTCACCAAGATCATAGACCGGCTCTCGCATATCCCTAGAGGATCTAAGCTTATGCCAAATGATTTCAGGATAATGATTAACAAGTTAAATCACTCCATGATCATACTTCTAGTTAGCTACTCTAGAGTAAGCATTAGGGTTCATTTGGATAATGAATATCACAACTCAACATTCCATAGTTGGGGCTAATCCCTCATAACAATTTGAACCCTAAATCTAAGAAATGAATCTACTCAGACATGGCTAAGTGATTCATAGCAGCAAGTAGGCCTGGGCATATTATCCATAATCCGAAACCGAATCCGAACCCGAACCGAATAACCCGAACTCGACCGGTTATGGGTCTTTCAAAATACCCGATCGGGTTTGATATGCTGATACTTTGGATATCGGGTTCGGGTTCGGTTTAATCCGATATCCGAACTAAAACCCGAAATAACCGATTATATGTATAATGTACAATAAGTATATATACGTATTAATCATTATTTGATTTTGACAATTTCCAAGAAGGCACAACCACACTTTGTTATTTTCAATTCTAAGACGCAACTAAGTCTAGACACAACCACACCTTTCATAATAACCTTAGGGACGATTCCTCTTCTTCTAGTTTCAAAAACCTAATCTCCTATTAAAATAAGGTGTTTGATCGAAGAGTTTGTTCAGAAACACAAACAGGCAATTCTCTCTATCTCCTCCACCATCTTTGATTTCAAGAACTCAGTCCGAAAAGGACTTGATTTTCATAAATCAATCTGAGTCTTCTGTGTCATATGAATCATAGTAATCTGTTTGCGGTTTTGTCTCAGTTTGTTTTCCATTTTAAAACTTTATGTTGCTATTATCGGTATTAGTGTGTTGATGCAAACATTTTTACTAAGTTTGAGTTTATTAATTTTGAGAGACATGTTTCTTAGTTCTTATCTAGTCAACTTATGAGTGTTTGTTTATTTGTTTTCTTTGAATTTTACTTTAGTTAATCCGAAACCGATACAGTAAAACCCGAACCCAAATGATATATGGTAACTTCAGTATAATCCGAACCCGAACCGATGTGTTATATCCGATGCCGATCCGAATTTAAGAATTTCTTAAAATGGGACCTAAGAAGTGTTACAAAAAAGAACCGATATCCGAAATACCCTATCCGAACCCGAACGGATACCCGAACGCCCAGGCCTAGCAGCAAGGTAATAATAGAAATTCATAAGATTAGAAGATTGAACTCTTGGTTCTTTGGAACAACAATCTCTTTGTGTGTTTCTTCTAAATCTAGAATTCTATAACCTTTGGGAATTAAGATTAAAAGAATACTTTATTGCTAAGTATAAAATAGTATCAAAAGCAAAGAAGAACACAAAAGAACATAAAAAGCATTCAAAACATAAAAGCATAAAAGACACAAAAGCATAACTATAAATATGAGTTCCATTAGGTTAAAAACTCGTCAGGGGTAATCTTGTAATATTGGAAAAACTTGGGCTTCAAGTCGGCCAAGTCAGACTTGTTCTCCACGCTTGATATCGATCGATGGTACATGGTGTACATCGATCGATGGAGTATCTCGACTTCATCTTCTATAGAAGCGTCATCGATCGATTACACAGGATGTGTATCGATCGATATGTATCCTTGTTGTCTGATCTTCATACTCATCTCGGAACACTCTCCTTTAAGCCCCATAAGGGCACTTAAATCATCACTTTACTTCAAAATGCTCCTGAACCTGAAAACATACCTAATAGACTCCAAAACATATATAAATATTATAAAAACATATCAATACCATGGCTAAAAGTGGGTCAAATCATGGTATATCAACTGCTATTTTCATTTTTAGGTGTCTCACGCCAATTTCTCAGTGACGTTCTTGACACTTCTCTTTGTAACAACTCTTCTTTGATATCTCTTCTAGACCCCATGATACCAATCCCTAGCTGAAAAAAACACCCCGCAATACTTGTTGTTTGTATTGCTAACACATCAATGCTTTGATGCCTGCATCACAACACCTTTAAACAAATCATTAGAACTCCTTCTGATCCATTAACTTGTTTCCTCACGTGAGTTTTATCTCCTTGTCTTTCTTAGAGAATTTCTTTAGTTCTCTTCCCGTGATGCCAAAAGAAAAAAAAGTATAACCATACTTGTATCTTACTCTCCACTTACCTTTAGCCTATGCATTTATTCTTCTTATTTAGAATCTTGCCTTCTTTTATCTTGGAGTCTTCCTCATGTTTTCAAAGTGATAGACTTAGACCAATACACCATTAGTCTCCATCTCAATTCAGACGTCACAAAACTTTGACATCTCCTTTAACAATGCGAACATATACATGTCTTGTACCGCTGTTTATAGAAACAGGAAACGCTGTCTAACTCTCTTGTTAGAAAGACTATCGACACAAAACCCATTGCATATTTCCTTGCTAGATAACTTTTGAGAACCAATTCACCTAAAACATGCAGTCTCCTACGCCTTGCAAGATAACTTCTGAAATATATCTCCTTGATGATCTTCCTTAAATCCTTAGTCATCTCCGTCAGTTTCTTCTGAGGTTTCCTGAAACACGCGATCACGAAACACTACCATCTTTCTTCAAAACATAACCTGAAGCTCTAACATCATCTCCACCTTGATCTTAAAATCCCTTGAAACATCAATGAAATCTTCATGTTTCTATAGATAAACCTTGAACTCACTTTGTACCGCCATTACAAGTAATGGATCCCCCCGCTTAACTTCAAACCATTGCTAAGAAGACTCTCGATATGAAGTTTCCAGAATTCTCTTGGAGATGATTGTTATTGAATCGACGTCATTTACTCTCCTAAGCCAAAGACAGGCTACCCTTTGATCTTTCAATCTCAACTTTTCTCTACGTTGACTCCATAATTAAACTAATTTGTTTAACCTATTAAAACAGGTAAACAAACAGAAGATTCAAACAAGAAGACGATCACCTTGGAGTTGAACGATTCACATTCTCTTTGAAGAACATATATCTCCCTTTATCTTTCTTCCCTGCGATTCTGTTTAGACTCTGTGATCTCTTTTCCACCCGCAATCAAAACCTGGATTGCTCTGATACCACTTGTTAGGAATTATCGATCGTTAGATTGCTTAGTTCTATAACACAGAGAATTTGATCACCGAGTTCCCGGCCTCTAGCACGGTACGTCTCGGGTGGGAACTGTATCCCACAACATCCATTATCAATCAAAGGGTTTACACAAATGCTCTAAGCGTTTAATAGGAAGACGCAACAAAGAATAAGAGAGATTACTCTATCCCGAAACTACATGACTCGAACAATGTCTCTTTGCCTCTTGTTTCTTCTAATCGTAATCTCTCTCTACCTCTTTCCCTTTTGGTCTTGTGTTTCGGATAATTGTAAAGCCTTGACCACCTTATTTATTTATAATCCCATCTCGTGCCTTCCTAATTCTGTTAGGTCTTCATATTTTCCTTTTCCAATTTGGTTTAACCGACTTTAACGTTTCTTGTAGGAAAAGGTATAACACACAAGGATTTTTCTGGATCTGTGTTTTGTCTTGGGCTTGAGCTTAATTGTATTTGAGCCTATTTTCGATAAATCTTATATGAATATTTTAAGATGAGTTATATTCCTAGTAGAGATATTGTTGGTGTCAAAAACCATAATCTCGAAATCAACGTCTACGATAACTTCTGTAAAGATAAAATCAAATCTTTCCATGGAATACAAAAATACATTTTATAAAACTCAAGAAATCGTTTTATAAAACTCGAGAAATCATTTTATAAAACTCGAGAAATCGTTTTATAAAACTCGAGAAATCGTTTTATAAAACTCGAGAAATCGTTTTATAAAACTTGAAAAATCATTTTATAAAAGAAGTTTCCGAACAAAGGAAATCTGCGGAAAGATTTGAAAATCGTTATATCGGAAGAATGAAACGAACGTCGACTACACGATCATCCGAGTTAAGCGAAAAACCGCACCCACTTCCATATTTGATGGAAAATCGACGGTGTGAATCACGGTTCCCACAGTTTGGCACTAGAAGGAGGGGGGGTTGGATTCTCTTACACAATGTTCGCTAGAACGAATGAGAAAAGATATGTCTAACCTAAACGGCGACGTCATCTCGTTCGAGAAAAGAGCAACGATCGATTCGATCAAACCTCTCAAAGATCTTCTCATTATCGAGCTGATGATCCAGAATATGGATGTCGCAAGGATATTAGTCGATACCGGAAGCTCAGCTGATATCATCTTCAAAAATACTCTCGAGAGAATGGAAATCGATCTGTCCGAAATCGCAGAAAACGTAAGCCCACTAGTAGGACTCTCGGAAGAAGTCACCATGACCCTCAGAACGATCAACCTTACGGCTCGCACCGGGAGCATAGTGAAAAACGTCGGATTCCAAGTCGTCTATCGACCCATGTCTTACAACACGATCGTAGGGACACCGTGGTTAATTTTGATTCAAGCGATTCCGTCGACGTACCACATGTATCTTAAATTTCCGACTCCGTGCGGAATTGAGACCA
Organism: Eruca vesicaria subsp. sativa; assembly: GCA_932364175.1. Lineage (NCBI taxonomy): Eukaryota > Viridiplantae > Streptophyta > Magnoliopsida > Brassicales > Brassicaceae > Eruca > Eruca vesicaria. The sequence goes on along the minus strand of CAKOAT010128488.1, from coordinate 17,791 downwards.
TATGGGGAAATCGGAGGACCTCGCAAGATTGCTATGCCGCAGATTTGAAACGAAAATATCTGCCGGTCGACGTTTCTTCCAAAACGAAAAAGAAGTCGACGGCCCTCGACAATGTCCTAGAGCAAGATAAAACAGAACTCTTCTGGCAGTTGCGAGCAGCCGAGGTATTGGAAGGTAAACGCGAGCCAACCTGTGAACCTGTCGTCTCAGTGTGCATCGACGAGGCTTTTCCAGAGCGCTGCGTCAAAATCGGTGCAAACTTGAGCGAGACCTTAAAAGCCGAACTCCTGACATGTCTGAAACGAAACTCGAACACGTTCGCTTGGACTGCAGAAGATATGCCAGGAATCGACATTAACATCAAATGTCATGAACTTAACGTTGACTCAACATCCAAACCCGTCAAACAAAAAAGACGAAAACTGGGGCCAGAACGCGCCGAAACGGTCAACAGCGAAGTTGACAGACTCCTCAAAGTAGGATCGATCACAGAAGTTGGGTATCCTGACTGGCTCGCCAATCCTGTTGTCGTAAAGAAAAAGAACGGAAAGTGGCGAGTTTGCGTCGATTTCACCGATCTCAATAAAGCATGTCCTAAAGATAGTTATCCGCTGCCACACATCGATCGCTTAGTCGAGGAAACCGCAGGAAACAAACTCTTATCTTTCATGGACGCCTTTCGGGATACAATTAGATCATGATGAACCCTGACGATCGGGAGAAAACCGCATTCATAGCTGATCGCGGAACTTACTGCTATAAAGTGATGCCTTTCGGCCTTAAGAATGCTGGTGCGACTTATCAACGACTCGTCAATCGCATGTTCTCTGAACAGCTCGGAAAAACAATGGAAGTGTACATCGACGATGTGCTTGTGAAGTCACTCGAAGAGCGAGATCATGTCGTGCACCTCCAAGAATGTTTCGAGAGGCTCAACCTTCATAACATGAAGTTGAACCCTGCGAAGTGTCGGTTCGCCGTCGCATCCGGAGATTTTTTAGGGTACCTCGTCACTTACCGAGGAAATGAGGCCAACCCGAAACAAATCATGGCACTGATAGAGATGGTTTCTCCTAGAACGAAACGCGAGGTACAAAGACTGACCGGCAGGGTCACGACACTTAACCGCTTTATCTCGCGATCAATAGACAAATGTCTACCTTTCTAAGAAACGTTAAAGGGAAACAAAAAGTTCGAATGGTCCGAAGAATGTGAGAAAGCTTTCCAACAGCTGAAACATTACCTAGCTTCCCCGCCAGTACTCGCGAAGCCCGTAGAAGGAGAACCATTATTCCTCTACATCGCGGCGAACAAAAGCCGGTCTTCTACGTAAGTAAGACGCTACTGGACGCAGAGACGCGATATCCGATGATGGAGAAATTGGCCTTGGCAGTGGTCATGTCAGCAAGAAAACTGAGACCGTATTTTCAATCTCACACCATTGTCGTGCCCACTTTGTTTCCTCTCCGCACCATTTAGCATAGTCCCAGTCAATCGGGAAGATTAGCAAAATGGGCGATCGAGCTGAGCGAGTACGATATTGAATATCGCGCAAAGACTTGTGCAAAATTGCAAGTACTCGCGGACTTGATAGTGGAACTCCCAACGGGAAGCACGTCCAACCAAGAGCCGAACTCAACCTGGATCCTATACGTTGACGGATCATCATCCAAACAAGGCTCCGGGATCGGCATCCGACTCGCATCCCCAACGGGAGAAGTGTTGGAACAATCATTCCGATTAATTTTTCACGCTTTGAACAAAGAAGCCGAGTATGAGCCTTGATCGCAGGACTACGATTAGCTCACGGTCTGAAGATTGGTAACCTTCATGTATACTTCGACTCCCAGCTAGTGGCTAGCCAGTTCAGCGGAGAATACGAAGCAAGGGACGAGAGAATGGAAGCGTATCTGATCTTAGTAAAAGATCTAACTCAAAAGTTCGATCAATTCGCCCTTACTAGGATCCCTCGAGCGGAAAACGCCCAGGCAGACGCCTTGGCCGCCTTGGCATCCAGCTCGGATCCTGGTATGAGTAGGGTAATTCCCGATGAATTCATCGAATACCCTAGCATCGGACCGCCCGTAGTCATCAACCTGATTAACAAACTGGATGACGACGTCAACGAAAACCATCCAGCCGAAGATCAGTCCGATTACGGATTTAATCGCCCTGGATGGAAACAATTCTCGCATACATAACCAACGGAGAGCTTCCACCGGAAAAATGGGCGGCCCGGAAAATAAAAACTAAGGCCGCATGGTACGTTTTGGTTGACAGAGAACTTTACAAGTGGAGATTCTCCGGACCACTAATGACCTGCGTGCAAGGGGAGAAAGCGCAGCGGATAATGCAGGAAGTGCACTCGGGATCTTGCGGAAACCATTCCGGCGGAAGATCTCTCGCAATAAAAATCAAGCGCCACAGATATTTCTGGCCAACGATGTTAAAAGACTGCGAGAATTTCTCGCGAAAATGCGAGAAGTGCCAGCGGCACGCTCTGACTATTCACCAACCTGCCGAAGTTCTCTCATCTATTTCGGCGCCATATCCGTTCATGCGATGGTCGATGGATATAGTCGGGCCGATGCACTCGTCAAAACAAAAACGCTTCCTTTTGGTCCTGACCAACTTCTTCTCTAAATGGGTAGAAGCCGACTCTTACGCAAGCATCAAAGACGCCAAAGTAGAGAGTTTCGTATGGAAGAATATAGTCTGCAGACATGGAGTCCCATACGAAATCGTGACGGACAACGGGTCTCAATTTATTTCGACCAGATTCGAAGCCTTCTGCGAAAAATGGAAAATACGATTGACCAAATCGACTCCAAGATATCCTCAAGGCAACGAACAAGCCGAAACCATTAATAAAACTATCCTCGACGGCCTCAAAAACGTCTCGACGCCAAAAAGGGCAAGTGGGCTGAAGAGCTCGAGGGAGTTTTATGGTCGCACCGCACGACCCTGAGGCGAGCAACGAGCGAAACTTCTTTTGCCCTCTGAATATAGCGAGACGTCGCCAAAGTTCGGAAAACCGTTCCTCTCCAAAAACAACAAACAGTCCGTCCGCTACTATAAAACACACACAGCTTCTTAAGATATAATCCCTTCGCGAAGGCCTAAACTACGTAAACATCTATAACTTAAAAATAGTTTGTTGCTGATCACAACAAACTCGCAACTGTCCTAAACAAACTTAAGTTATCTCGCAGAGATAGCTCTCGAACATCCGACACAAGGGTAATAGTGCTATAAAAGAAATCCAAACTTTTGGTCAGCACTTTCAGGCAACTTAGAAATTGTTCCCGGTGAGATGCTCGGTTCCAACCAGACGAATCGTATAAGCCGAGAACATATCGCAGATTCTAAATCGGTATGGAATCAGGTTAAAATCGCAACAGACAGAACGAAAGCCGACTAGTCATCGCATAGCCTCAATCCGAAAGTAAACCTAGGTCTTGCCCTAAACCCAGCACACTGGTCGCTAACGTCTCAAGGCATGAATCGAGATCCTAAAGGCATGTCTCTTCGTCTATATCTAAACGCTCACTCGATTTGCTAAACATCCTAAAACGAGCAAACAAATAAGGCGATACACTAAGGGAAAGGAATGCGAGACGACAACTCGCGGACCCCCCTCAATATCAACTCAAAACAAAAAGTTGAAACGAAAAACTGATTGTTCATTACGAAAATAAAAGTTGCCGAAGCAACAAGGGATTCAAAGCCGCAAAAGGCCAGTCCCGAACAAGTACAAAATCCATATTCGGCCAAACACATAAAGATCTAATTTTTAAGTCTCGTAAGAGACTACAACTCAGACACCCTCCGCACTCGGAGCCTCGTCCTCATCCATCGCATCGCCACCTTCACCTTTGTAAGCAATCTCCGGGTCGTTACTCTCGTCTGCATCAGGCTGAGGGACGCTTTCGGCAGCAAGAGCCGGATCAGAGTCACTTACCTCGACAGGAACATCCCCTTCAGTCACGCGGACCGCCGATCCTTCAAAACTCTTCATCTTGCGCAGCTCCAAAGCCTTGGACTTCTTTGCATCCTTCGCCTTGATCAGAGAGACCGCGGTCTTTCTGAGATCACGCTCCAAATCGCTAATCCTAACCACGAACCGAGATACCTCAGCGGAATGCACGTCCTCTATCACCTTCAATTTCCCCTCGAGCTGAGCGGACCTATCTGCGACTCAGCCAACTCCTTCGTAAACGCACAACTTCAGACTCACACTCTTTGATCATCCCGTCGATCAACGAAACAAATTATAAAAGCCAAGATTGACGGTCAGATACAAATTAAAAATTATAGTCTCTTTAAACATATGCTCGCGAACCTGTACCTTGGTACGGTGTTGCGACATCAAAACCAAGCTTGTTTCCTTGCTTGACGAAGTTCCAGTCTCCGGACCCTTTGCGCCTCTCTTTCTCTTGGGAGCATCAGGGTTCGGGCAAGGTCTCTTACGACCTTTGGCTGGAGCAGACAGCGTTGTGCTAAGCGCCGGATGTCCCAAAACAATCACCCTCTTGGCCGTAGGAGGAGGCCTCAAAGTCGTAACCGGTTCGACCACAGTGGGAGCCGCAACCGGTTCGATCACAGTGGGAGCCGAAACCGGTTCAACCGCGGTAGGAGCCGCAACCGGTTCGACCACGGCGAGAGCCGCAACCGGTCCGACCACGGTAGAAGCCACAACCGGTTCGATCACGGTAGGAGCCGCAACCGTTCCGACCTCGACGGGAACCGCTACATTCTTGACTACAGTAAGAGGCGGAACAGTAGACAAAACCGACGGTTCAATAACGACGCCCGTCGAGGATTTCACTACCGTATCCGCCGTTTCGTCCAAAATAGCCGTGACCTCTCTCGAAAGAACGAACGGGTCCACCGGGGGTACGCAACTCGGCACCGTGCTCTCCTTAGCATCGCTGCGATCCATCTCCTCCTGAAACAAGAGAAACTCAAAAATACGAGCATCGTGCGAATGTGCCATAGGGTTGTCGCTAGCTGGGACCTCATGGTTTTGTTGATCAACTTGGGAGGAAGACATCTTGATAGTTTTCTAGAGAGAAGTTGGAGAGAAATTTGAGAGATGGAAGATATGAGGAGTAATGATCCAATACTTATAGAAAATAAGAGCTCATCCCTCGTAATAAGACGAATCGCAGCCGTTGATTCCGATTAAAACAACTCCAGCCGCTCGCAAAAACTTTCTCCGAAACTTGCAAGCTGGGGGGCTAACTGTTGGTGTCAAAAACCGTAATCTCGAAATCAACGTCTACGATAACTTCTGTAAAGATAAAATCAAATCTTTCCTTGACTTACAAAAATACTTTTTATAAAACTCAAGAAATCGTTTTAAAAAACTCGAGAAATCATTTTATAAAACTCGAGAAATCGTTTTATAAAACTCGAGAAATCGTTTTATAAAACTCGAGAATTTGTTTTATAAAACTCGAGAAATCGTTTTATAAAAGAAGTTTCCGAACAAAGGAAATCTGCGGAAAGATTTGGAAATCGTTATCTCGGAAGAACGAAATGAACGTCGATTACACGATCATCCGAGTTAAGCGAAAAACCGCATCCGCGTAAATCGCGAGCTGGTTCGGTCGAAGTAGCTCGCCGCACGGCGAGCTAAGCGGCCTCGAACTAGCTCGCCGTACGGTGAGCTAGTTCGACCATGACTAACTCGCTGTACGGCGAGCTGAACGTGGAGCTGAACCAGTCAGGTTCGTTTCATCGTACGTCGAACCGACCATCCTGAGCCTCGATCTCCCGCGTCCCCGATTCAAGTCTTACGTCCTTCGACAAGATCATGTTCCGAACCACGGTCAAAAATGTCTCTCGTTTCATCTCGATCCGTCCTATAGTTCGAGTTTTACGATAAAAACCATAAAACTTTGTTTTCTCGAAAAGAACTCGAGGAAATCGTATAAAACGGCAACAGTTGAACGAAACACCAAACATTGCCTAAACTATACGATTTATTCGAGATTTTTTGTAAAAATCGTAAAAACGCGTTTTTTATAAAAAACGTTGAGTAAATCGTAAAAACGGCAATGATTAACCAAAAAACGAACGTAGCTAAACTTTACGATTAAATCGAGGAATTTATTAAAAAAAGGCATCGGATGAGGAAACGATCTCGTATAAAGTCATAAAACGGATTTATCATAAATCGGCTCAGAAGGTCCTAAAACGTGATAAAAGCTCATCTCGCGACTTTAACGCAATTTAACCCGAAGATACGATAAGATTTTGATGATTTACCTGCAGAAGAATAAAACTCAAGTTTGAATATAAATGTCAAGTTTGAAGATAAATAGAAGATTTCCACGGGAAAAAAAGAAAGATCGAGATAAATGGAAGATTCCCGATAAACTCGAATCTGGGCAAAATGGAAGGACCAAACCGCCAAGGAAGGGAGTATATAAACTAGAGACATAGGGCAGAAGCAGAGGACGAAAATCAGACCTAGAGAGGCGGCTGTTAGCTTAGGAAATTAGGACTTAGGCGTTTAGACTAGCAAGCCGGATCCTTAGAACGTTTCGACGTCTAAGCTCCGCGATTCTCTTTATAACAGTTGTCAATCTCTTATTCAATAAAAAGCTCTCACGCAAATTCTTTATCTATTCTTCGTTATTGTTATTCATCCATATTCTGTTAACTCTGTTCGGTTAGTGATTTCCGCAGAAATCTAGGACCTCGGGAAAATTAAGGTTTTTCCCTAAGTTTCCATATTTGACAAAAAATCGACGGTGTGAATCTCAGTTCCCACAGATATGAATAACTCTTGTGTATATACACTACAAGAAAACTAAGCCTTTACTAGGAAATTTAACTAGGAAAAATATTCCTCGTAAATTACTAAGCCCTTACTTCGGGTTTACGAGGAAATCAAATTTCCTCGTAAGATCCTCGTAAAATTACGAGAAAAAGCTTTCCTCGTAAGACCCTAGTAATTTTACGAGGAGCTTACGAGGAAAAAGTACAGTTCCAGGTTGAACCGGTTGATCATTTGCGTAATGAAGGTAGCAGTAATAATAGCTATCATCACCACGAGGAACAAATGGTAGATTGTGATAGGGTTCATGATATGGTAGGTGATGCATTTGTAACTCATGATGATGATGAAGTTGAAGAACCTAACTTAGATGCAAAAAAGTTTTACGAAATGTTAGAAGCTGCAAATGAGCCAATTTACAGTGGTTGTAGAAGAGGTCTGTCTAAATTGTCGTTGGCTGCTAGAATGATGAGTATTAAAACCGATCACAATCTACCTGAAAATTGTATGATGCATGGGCAGACTTGTTTAAAGAGTATTTCCCAGAAGACAATGTGTCTGCTGAATCTTATTATCAGATTCAGAAATTGGTATATAGTCTTGGGTTGCCCTCGGAGATGATAGACGTTTGCATCGACAACTGCATGATTTACTGGGGAGATGATGAGAAGTTAGAAGAATGTCGATTTTGTAAGAAGCCACGATTCAAACCGCAAGGTCGAGGGCGCAATAGGGTACCGT